>CAKAOJ020000062.1:0-200000 GCA_916701645.2 Sebastolobus alascanus
GTTTTTTTTTCCACCAAATGAATCGACAGACTATACTATGCCTTTTTTCATGAAAATTTTCGACATTCTATACTATGACAATTTTTTACGAATATTTTGAAAATTTTCATGAAAAAAGTCATACGAAAATATTCGTAAAAAATAGTTATAGTATAGAATGTCGAAAATTTTCATGAAAAAAGGCATAGTATAGTCTGTCGATTCATTTGGTGGAAAAAAAACTCAGTTTAAAATTTCGTCAATTTTCAAAAAAGTCATACTATAGCATGACTTTTTCATGAAAATGTCGAAATTTTAAACTGAGTTTTTTTTCCACCAAATGAATCGACAGACTATACTATGCCTTTTTTCATGAAAATTTTCGACATTCTATACTATGACAATTTTTTACGAATATTTTCGAAAATTTTCATGAAAAAAGTCATACGAAAATATTCGTAAAAAATTGTCATAGTATAGAATGTCGAAAATTTTCATGAAAAAAGGCATAGTATAGTCTGTCGATTCATTTGGTGGAAAAAAAACTCAGTTTAAAATTTCGTCAATTTTCAAAAAAGTCATACTATAGCATGACTTTTTTCATGAAAATGTCGAAATTTTAAACTGAGTTTTTTTTCCACCAAATTAATCGACAGACTATACTATGCCTTTTTTCATGAAAATTTTCGACATTCTATACTATGACAATTTTTTACGAATATTTTCGAAAATTTTCATGAAAAAAGTCATACGAAAATATTCGTAAAAAATTGTCATAGTATAGAATGTCAAAAATTTTCATGAAAAAAGGCATAGTATAGTCTGTCGATTAATTTGGTGGAAAAAAAACTCAGTTTAAAATTTCGTCAATTTTCAAAAAAGTCATACTATAGCATGACTTTTTTCATGAAAATGTCGAAATTTTAAACTGAGTTTTTTTTCCACCAAATGAATCGACAGACTATACTATGCCTTTTTTCATGAAAATTTTCGACATTCTATACTATGACAATTTTTTACGAATATTTTTGAAAATTTTCATTAAAAAAGTCATACGAAAATATTCGTAAAAAATTGTCATAGTATAGAATGTCGAAAATTTTCATGAAAAAAGGCATAGTATAGTCTGTCGATTCATTTGGTGGAAAAAAAACTCAGTTTAAAATTTCGTCAATTTTAAAAAAAGTCATACTATAGCATGACTTTTTTCATGAAAATGTCGAAATTTTAAACTGAGTTTTTTTTCCACCAAATGAATCGACAGACTATACTATGCCTTTTTTCATGAACATTTTCGACATTCTATACTATGACAATTTTTTACGAATATTTTCGAAAATTTTCATGAAAAAAGTCATACGAAAATATTCGTAAAAAATTGTCATAGTATAGAATGTCGAAAATTTTCATGAAAAAAGGCAAACAAAGAGTCATCTATTTACATGGAGGTTTGCGTTTTCAACAATGACCAAATAAAGCACTAAAAAATGTAAGATTAGGGTGTAATGAACAGTAAATGAATAAAATAAAATGGTAAAATAGCACATTTATCTCGCCTATAAGCAAAAAACAGTACACCATACCAGCAGAAGGAGCAAAGCTTTGAAATAAAGATAAAATTTCTTAAAAGTAATGTTTACATTTTCATGAAAAAAGGCATGCTATAGTATGACTTTTTTGAAAAATGTCGAAATTTTAAACTGAGTTTTTTTTCCACCAAATGAGTCGACAGACTATACTATGCCTTTTTTCATGAAAATGTTCGACATTCTATACTATGACAATTTTTTACGAATATTTTCGAAAATTTTCATGAAAAAAGTCATACGAAAATATTCGTAAAAAATTGTCATAGTATAGAATGTCAAAAATTTTCATGAAAAAAGGCATAGTATAGTCTGTCTATTCATTTGGTGTAAAAAAAACTCAGTTTAAAATTTCGTCAATTTTCAAAAAAGTCATACTATAGCATGACTTTTTTCATGAAAATGTCGAAATTTTAAACTGAGTTTTTTTTCCACCAAATGAATCGACAGACTATACTATGCCTTTTTTCATGAAAATTTTCGACATTCTATACCATGACAATTTTTTACGAATATTTTCGAAAATTTTCATGAAAAAAGTCATACGAAAATATTCGTAAAAAATTGTCATAGTATAGAATGTCGAAAATTTTCATGAAAAAAGTTATAGTATAGTCTGTCGATTCATTTGGTGGAAAAAAACTCAGTTTAAAATTTCGTCAATTTTCAAAAAAGTCATACTATAGCATGACTTTTTTCATGAAAATGTCGAAATTTTAAACTGAGTTTTTTTTCCACCAAATGAATCGACAGACTATACTATGCCTTTTTTCATGAAAATTTTCGACATTCAATACTATGACAATTTTTTACGAATATTTTCGAAAATTTTCATGAAAAAAGTCATACGAAAATATTCGTAAAAAATTGTCATAGTATAGAATGTCAAAATTTTCATGAAAAAAGGCATAGTATAGTCTGTCGATTCATTTGGTGGGAAAAAAAATCAGTTTAAAATTTCGTCAATTTTCAAAAAAGTCATACTATAGCATGACTTTTTTCATGAAAATGTCGAAATTTTAAACTGAGTTTTTTTTCCACCAAATGAATCGACAGACTATACTATGCCTTTTTTCATGAAAATTTTCGACATTCAATACTATGACAATTTTTTACGAATATTTTCGAAAATTTTCATGAAAAAAGTCATACGAAAATATTCGTAAAAAATTGTCATAGTATAGAATGTCAAAAATTTTCATGAAAAAAGGCATAGTATAGTCTAAAATTTCGTCAATTTTCAAAAAAGTCATACTATAGCATGACTTTTTTCATGAAAATGTCGAAATTTTAAACTGAGTTTTTTTTCCACCAAATGAATCGACAGACTATACTATGCCTTTTTTCATGAAAATTTTCGACATTCTATACCATGACAATTTTTTACGAATATTTTTGAAAATTTTCATGAAAAAAGTCATACGAAAATATTCGTAAAAAATTGTCATAGTATAGAATGTCGAAAATTTTCATGAAAAAAGTTATAGTATAGTCTGTCGATTCATTTGGTGGAAAAAAACTCAGTTTAAAATTTCGTCAATTTTCAAAAAAGTCATACTATAGCATGACTTTTTTCATGAAAATGTCGAAATTTTAAACTGAGTTTTTTTTCCACCAAATGAATCGACAGACTATACTATGCCTTTTTTCATGAACATTTTCGACATTCTATACTATGACAATTTTTTACGAATATTTTCGAAAATTTTCATGCAAAAAGTCATACGAAAATATTCGTAAAAAATTGTCATAGTTTAGAATGTCGAAAATTTTCATGAAAAAAGTCATACGAAAATATTCGTAAAAAATTGTCATAGTATAGAATGTCGAAAATTTTCATGAAAAAAGTTATAGTATAGTCTGTCGATTCATTTGGTGGAAAAAAACTCAGTTTAAAATTTCGTCAATTTTCAAAAAAGTCATACTATAGCATGACTTTTTTCATGAAAATGTCGAAATTTTAAACTGAGTTTTTTTCCACCAAATGAATCGACAGACTATACTATGCCTTTTTTCATGAAAATTTTCGACATTCAATACTATGACAATTTTTTACGAATATTTTCGAAAATTTTCATGAAAAAAGTCATACGAAAATATTCGTAAAAAATTGTCATAGTATAGAATGTCAAAAATTTTCATGAAAAAAGGCATAGTATAGTCTGTCGATTCATTTTCTGGGAAAAAAACTCAGTTTAAAATTTCGTCAATTTTCAAAAAAGTCATACTATAGCATGACTTTTTTCATGAAAATGTCGAAATTTTAAACTGAGTTTTTTTTCCACCAAATGAATCGACAGACTATACTATGCCTTTTTTCATGAAAATTTTCGACATTCTATACTATGACAATTTTTTACGAATATTTTTGAAAATTTTCATGAAAAAAGTCATACGAAAATATTCGTAAAAAATTGTCATAGTATAGAATGTCGAAAATTTTCATGAAAAAAGTTATAGTATAGTCTGTCGATTCATTTGGTGGAAAAAAAACTCAGTTTAAAATTTAGTCAATTTTCAAAAAAGTCATACTATATCATGACTTTTTTCATGAAAATGTCGAAATTTTAAACTGAGTTTTTTTTCCACCAAATGAATCGACAGACTATACTATGCCTTTTTTCATGAACATTTTCGACATTCTATACTATGACAATTTTTTACGAATATTTTCGAAAATTTTCATGCAAAAAGTCATACGAAAATATTCGTAAAAAATTGTCATAGTTTAGAATGTCGAAAATTTTCATGAAAAAAGGCAAACAAAGAGTCATCTATTTACATGGAGGTTTGCGTTTTCAACAATGACCAAATAAAGCACTAAAAAATGTAAGATTAGGGTGTAATGAACAGTAAATGAATAAAATAAAATGGTAAAATAGCACATTTATCTCGCCTATAAGCAAAAAACAGTACACCATACCAGCAGGAGCAAAGCTTTGAAATAAAGATAAAATTTCTTAAAAGTAATGTTTACATTTTCATGAAAAAAGGCATGCTATAGTATGACTTTTTTGAAAAATGTCGAAATTTTAAACTGAGTTTTTTTTCCACCAAATGAATCGACAGACTATACAATGCCTTTTTTCATGAACATTTTCGACATTCTATACTATGACAATTTTTTACGAATATTTTCGAAAATTTTCATGAAAAAAGTCATACGAAAATATTCGTAAAAAATTGTCATAGTATAGAATGTCGAAAATTTTCATGAAAAAAGTCATGTCGAAAATATTCGTAAAAAAATGTCATAGTATAAAATGTCGAAAATTTTAATGAAAAAAGGCATAGTATAGTCTGTCGATTCATTTGGTGGAAAAAAAACTCAGTTTGAAATTTCGTCAATTTTCAAAAAAGTCATACTATAGCATGACTATACATGAAAATTGACGAAAATTTAAACTGAGTTTTTTTTCCACCAAATGAATCGACAGACTATAATATGCCTGTTTTCATGAACATTTTCGACATTCTATACTATGACATTTTTTTACGAATATTTTAGAAAATTTTCATGAAAAAAGTCATGTCGAAAATATTCGTAAAAAAATGTCATTGTATAGAATGTCGAAAATTTTCATAAAAAAAGGCATAGTATAGTCTGTCGATTAATTTGGTGGGAAAAAAACTCAGTTTAAAATTTCGTCAAATTTCAAAAAAGTCATACTATAGCATGACTTTTCATGAAAATTGACGAAAATTTAAACTGAGTTTTTTTTCCACCAAATGAATCGACAGACTATACTCTGCCTGTTTTCATGAAAATTTTCGACATTCTATACTATGACATTTTTTTACGAATATTTTCGAAAATTTTCATGAAAAAAGTCATGCCGAAAATATTCGTAAAAAAATGTCATAGTATAGAATGTCGAAAATTTTAATGAAAAAAGCTATAGTATCGTCTGTCGATTCATTTGGTGGAAAAAAAACTCAGTTTAAAATTTCGACATTTTCATGAAAAAAGTCATGCTATAGTATGACTTTTCATGAAAATATACGAAAATTTAAATTGAGTTTTTTTTCCACCCAATGAATCGACAGACTATACTATGCCTGTTTTTCATGAACATTTTTGACATTCTATACTATGACATTTTTTTACGAATATATTTTCGAAAATTTTCATGAAAAAAGTCATGTCGAAAATATTCGTAAAAAAATGTCATAGTATAAAATGTCGAAAATTTTAATGAAAAAAAGGCATAGTATAGTCTGTCGATTCATTTGGTGGAAAAAAAACTCAGTTTAAAATTTCGTCAATTTTCAAAAAAGTCATACTATAGCATGCTATAGTATGACTTTTTTGAAAATTGACGAAATTTTAAACTGAGTTTTTTTTCCACCAAATGAATCGACAGACTATACTATGCCTGTTTTCATGAAAATTTTCGACATTCTATATTATGACATTTTTTTGTGAATATTTTAGAAAATTTTCATGAAAAAAGTCGTCGAAAATATTCGTAAAAAAATGTCATAGTATAGAATGTCGAAAATTTTAATGAAAAAAGGAAAAAAGTCATACTATAGCATGACTTTTCATGAAAATTAACGAAAATTTAAACTGAGTTTTTTTTCCACCAAATGAATCGACAGACTATACTATGCCTGTTTTCATGAAAATTTTCAACATTCTATACTATGACATTTTTTTACGAATATTTTCGAAAATTTCCATGAAAAAAGTCATGTCGAAAATATTCGTAAAAAAATGTCATAGTATAAAATGTCGAAAATTTTAATGAAAAAAGGCATAGTATAGTCTGTCGATTCATTTGGTGGAAAAAAAACTCAGTTTGAAATTTCGTCAATTTTCAAAAAAGTCATACTATAGCATGACTTTTCATGAAATCTGACGAAAATTTAAACTGAGTTTTTTTTCCACAAATGAATCGACAGACTATACTATGCCTGTTTTCATGAACATTTTCGACATTCTATACTATGACATTTTTTTACGAATATTTTCGAAAATTTTCATGAAAAAAGTCATGTCGAAATATTCGTACAAAAATGTCATAGTATAGAATGTCGAAAATTTTCATGAAAAAAGGCATAGTATAGTCTGTCGATTAATTTGGTGGAAAAAAAACTCAGTTTAAAATTTCGAAAATTTTCATGAAAAAAGTCATACTGTAGTATGTCGAAAAATGAAAATGTCATAGTATAGTATGTCGAAAAAAAGAAAAAAAAGTCATAGTATAGTATGTCGAAAAATAAAAAAGTCATAGTATAGTATGTTGAAAAAAAGAAAAAAACGTAAATATATAGTATGTCGAAAAATAAAAAAGTCATAGTGTAGTATGCCAAAAAAAAAGTCATAGTTTAGTATCTCGACAAGTCATAGTAAAGTATGTTGAAAAAAAGTCATAGTATAGTATGTCTAAAAAACAATAAAAGTCATACTATAGTATGTCGAAAAAAAGTCATAGTATAGTATGTCGAAAAAATAGTGATAGTACAGTATGACGAAAATGAGTCTGGTATAGTAAGTCGAAAATAAGAAAAAGTTATATCATAGTATGTCGAAAAAAATTAAAAAAGTCATAGTATAGTATGTCGAAAAATAAAAGTAATAGTGTAGTATGTCGATAAAAAGTCATAGTATAGTATGTCGAAAAAATGAAAAAAGTCATAGTATAGTATGTCGATAAAAGCCATAGTATGGTATGTCGAAAAAAAGTCATAGTATAGTATGTCGAAAAAATTTAAAAAGTCATAGTATAGTATGTCAAAAAAAGTCATAGTAAAGTATTTTGAAAAAAGTCATAGTATAGTATGTCGAAAAATAAAATGTCATAGTATAGTATGTAGAAAAAGTCATAGTATAGTATGTCGAAAAAAGTCATAGTATAGTATGTCGATAAAAGCCTTAGTGTGGTATGACGAAAAGAAGTCATAGTATAGTGTCGAAAAAAATTCAAAAAGTCATAGTATAGTATGTTGAAAAAATTCAAAAAGTCATAGTATAGTATGGCGAAAAAAAAAAGTCATAGTATAGTATGTCGAAAAAAATAAAGTCATAGTATAGTATGTCGATAAAAGCCCTAGTGTGATTTGACGAAAAGAAGTCATAGTATAGTATGTCGAAAAAAATAAAGTCATAGTATAGAATGTCAAAAAAAAAATCATAGTATAGTATGTTGATTAAAAAGTAATAGTATAGTATGTCGAAAAAAAAGTCAGTACAGTATGTAAAAAAAAAAATGTTTAGCATAGTATGTCTAAAAAACAATAAAAGTCATAGTATAGTATGTCGAAAAAAAGTCATAGTATAGTATGTCGAAAAAATAGTCATAGTACAGTATGACTAAAAAGATTCATAGTATAGTATGTCGAAAATAATAAAAAGTCATAGTATAGTATGTCGAAAAAAATTCAAAAAGTCATAGTATAGTATGTCGAAAAAAGTCATAGTAAAGTATTTCGAAAAAAGTCATAGTATAGTATGTCGAAAAAAAAAATGTCATAGTATAGTATGTAGAAAGAGTCATAGTATAGTATGTCGAAAAAAGTCATAGTATAGTATGTCGATAAAAGCCTTAGTGTGGTATGACGAAAAGAAGTCATAGTATAGTATGTCGAAAAAAAATCAGAAAGTCATAGTATAGTATGTTGAAAAAATTTAAAAAGTCATAGTATAGTATGCCGAAAAAAAAAAAAAAGTCATAGTATAGTATGTCGAAAAAAAAAAAAAGTCATAGTATAGTATGTCGAAAAAAATTCAAAAAGTCATAGTATAGTATGTCGAAAAAAGTCATAGTAAAGTATTTCGAAAAAAGTCATAGTATAGTATGTCGATAAAAGCCTTAGTGTGGTATGACGAAAAGAAGTCATAGTATAGTATGTCGAAAAAAAATCAGAAAGTCATAGTATAGTATGTTGAAAAAATTTAAAAAGTCATAGTATAGTATGTCGATAAAAGACCTAGTATGGTTTGACGAAAAGATGTCATAGTATAGTATGTCGAAAAAAATAGTCATAGTATAGTATGTCGAAAAAAAAATCATAGTGTAGTATGTTGAAAAAAAAGTAATAGTATAGTATGTCGAAAAAAAAGTCAGTACAGTATGTAAAAAAAAAAATGTTTAGCATAGTATGTCAAAAAAATGAAAAACGTCAGACCTCCTATCCTGATTTGTCTTTTTTTTTTTGCTGTTTGCTTGGCATTGATTATTTGGGTTCTAATAGGAGTAATTAAAACTCATCAATTTATTGATGCATGCACAATTTCTCCTTTCAGATTGTAAAATATATTACAACCATCAAAGAGTATAAAGGAGCATGCATTTGTATATGTTGACCACTAGGGATCACTCTATCACATGGGACCAATGATGCAGCGAAGAAGAATATCCTTGTTATCGAAATGCAGCGAGAGGAGGGTCGTGTCTAGAAGGTAACCCACAATTTGGGGAAACTCTCGCGAGATGGTTAAGGTTAGGCATTGACCTCGAATAGTTAAAGGGACTATATGTAACTTATTACGTGCATAATCATACCGGGTCGGTGTCCCATGCGCAGACTCCAACACAAGGCTCCAGCCTGCACTCGTTCTCACCCGCTCGGCTCGCTCCAACTCCACGTGCACGCGCGCACACTACACTGTGCAGAAGAGTTAGTTTAGCTCTGAGAATATATAGTGAATGTGCAGTGGACGTTTGTGCAGAACTAAATGCTGCCGCTCCTCCAGGCCAACAGTCTTGTGAAGTGACGGAGCTCCGCAGCGAGTTACGTTATTGCTCCGACCGGGTGTCGGTGTCTCCCCCCCCCCCCCCGTTCCCTCCGGGTCGGGAGTCTGAAGCAGGAAAAGCCAACACTAGGATCAGCATTGATTCATGGAGAGACCCTCGTCTGGTCAGCTAACATTACTGCCAAGCAGGTGAAATATAGAGTGATATTGTGTGTTAGCTGACGTGTGTCGCCTCACTGTTTAGACCGGTGCTCGTTCATATTCTATGTAGAGCGAGCATAAGCGTGAGCGCGAGCAACAGAACGCCGACTTTCGTTGACATTGCGGCCGCAGGTGTCGCTGTTAACAAGCAATTTCTGATTCTTACATGTAGTCCCTTTAAGGTTAGGATCGTCTCTTTTTTTATTTTTTTTTATTTCAAAAGTTCAATACAATATGGAACAAACATGTTCAGATGTTTCATTACAGTTCTGCAAACATATCTTACAGTATAAAAATAATTTAAAAAAAATTGTAAATTGTACAACAAATAAACTGTAAAGAAAGGAAAAAGAGGAATAAAAACAAAAACAAATAAAAACAAAATAAACAAAAAACATTTGGGGTCTGCTAAACAATTGGAATAAATTTGAAATGTCTAAACAATTTAATAGTTTTGGTCAATTTATAATTTTTGAGTTTTAAGTTTTCAATCATGGTCAAATATGTTTTAAAATCAGTATCTTTAAAAAATAAAAAAGGAGGGTATTCTTTTAAGCCAAATCATTTTATGTATATAATATTTTGCTAATATAAAAATCAAATTAATTGAGTAAATCTCATCTGCCAAAAAAACTGTTATTGGTGACAATGAGTAATATCTCAATTCTTGTCAGCACGATATCCTTTTCAAAATGTTTAGAGAGATTCCTCTGCAAATGAAACCAAAAAGAAGTAACATGAAAACAATCTACAAAAACATGTTCAACAGTCTCTCCTTCACAATTACAAAAAGTGCATCCATTGCTAACAGTTTCAAAGAATTTGGAAATCTTATTATCGTCTCTTATATCCAGTTGTTAGGATAGGTCGTCAGGGCATTGAGTCTCGCGAGAGTTTCGCACGTTGAACGAGATTTTGCGGGTTACCCTGCAGACACGACCGGAGATCAGCGACAGGCTGTGGAAGTATGACGGTAGGCGGCTAGAAGTCATACGATTTATTTCCCCAATCATGTATTAATGACATACTTAAATCCTCAAATCGGATAAACGCCCTCTAATATAGGAAAACTGGGTGGACAGCTGTGTTAGCTAACTGAGCAAGCTAACGTGATCTTACTACAAAGGGATGGTAGCTTGTAGCTAACTAGCTGCTACACTGTATTTGTAATCATGAGTGAAGATGACAACTCAGCGTCAGCAAACAAAGACAAAGACTCGACTCTCTTGCTCACTAAAGACGGACAGAGGTACTACGTGAGTAAGAGCGGCGTCGTGGACAGCAGAAATGTGATAACGCCGCTCGAACCGGAGAACAACGTCTCCTCCTCGTACGACATGGACGATCCGGACGAGGAGAGCGACGTCCTGGACACCTCGGACCCGAGAGACAGCGCCGCAAGCCCGGAGGAGCTCAACGACGAGGACGCCTCGGAGGGCGACAGCGCTCCCAAGCAGTGCACCTACGAGGGATGCACGGAGACCACGACGCAGGTGGCCAAGCAGAGGAAACCGTGGATGTGCAAAAAGCACCGCAACAAGATGTACAAGGACAAGTACAAGAAGAAGAAGAGCGATCAGGCCATGTCCAGTGGGAAACTTGATGTAAGATCAAGCTTTCATAGATGCTTTCATATCCAGATGCATTCATTTGAACCCCATCATGGTGTGATAGAGACTTGTCCATACAAAGTAGACTATTATTAGAACCCATGTCTACATGTTGATGACTGAAGAAGAAATTAATTTGAACTTAGCTTACAATATTTAAAATGTACCACTACCAGGGCTGAACTCATTGGCACATGTGGTTCCCTGGCCCTGTTTTTTTCCAGATTTAACTGAACCACGATACAAACAAAACTCTCCCAGTTAATTTTTTGTTTTTGTCTTTTTCTGTGTGTTTTAATCAGGAAAACTCAGAGGAGCGGCCTGTGTCTGTGAACAAACAGCGACTGGGTGCCATCGGGGACCGGCCAGCCAGACCCTCCCTGATAGAGCAAGTCCTCAACCAGAAAAGACTGGTAAGCCATAGCTGCACACATTGACTGATTGTGCCATGATGCAACTACAGATAGGTGACTGGTGATTGCATGATCTACAAATGAGAAATTAGATTTACAAATGTGTACAACGATTTGTGCGTAATTTTGGATACTCACAAATGCGTGTTCCAATCTACACACAAATCAATCAGTTTGAACACATGTAAAGCAGTTTTACAAATGCACACACCACAACCTCAATAAATATTCATATTTTATGCACATATTTTTAACCTCAACTTCACAGATCTGATCATTTTCGCTTTCAAAAAGCTTCCGATACGCACGGATCAGGTTAGATTTGTGTGTGGAGTTTTGAGATTATTTTCACATCTGCAGCTCAGACAAATCCACAAATGCATGCTGTGTTTAAGTACTGGTGGAAAGCTGGGACATCTAGGCGTTTCGGTGAAATCGTGTATAATTTCAAAGCGGGAAAGACGTTTTTCTAAATAGACAGAATAGCTCGTCACCCCTCGATTAGAACACATACATTTTACCAACTATATACTCAATACAGTAGCCTATAAATGTAAATGTATGGTTTAAATAAGCTACTGCTAGGTGGTGTACTTGTTCTTCTGCAGACAGGAGAGAATGCCATTGGTTAAAGCCAAGAGATGCACTGGCAGCATTTAAGACAGACAATATGATATATTGTAGATAATAGATTTTAGGCAATGTAGGCCTATATTTAACATTTGCTTTTTCCATCAATATAGAGCTAACGTTACATGGCAGCAGCAGTACAGTGGACTAAACTATATACACAATCCTAAAATTAACTGAATCCAAATAATATATTTCAATTTATTGGCACCCAATGTATTGTTATTCTCTTAGTTTTCCTTTTTAGTCTAATTTTATAGACTCAGTTCAGAGCTGTCATTTCAATAACATCAAAATATTTCACGTCATGAAAGCTAAAAAGATACTTATTAGGAGATAAATATACTGCTGACAAACTAACACTAGTGCTAATCAATATCTACAGGGTTTAGCTAACCTGATACTAGCTGACACCAGAAAACTATGTGAACTTGGTTATAAATTCAGATGACGTAACTTTTATAGTTCAGGAACAGCTAAGTTAGCTGGCAGACATACTCAGTCTTAAAACTATATTGGCGACTAACATTTGATAAAATGACCTAAACAGCCTGTTTGTAGCCTGATGTTAGCAGTTAAGTTAACGTCCGATCGCTGGATGGTGAGATGAACAGTGCACCAAACTAACTACATCATATTCATATTGCAAAGCATACTCACTTCAGAGGATGAGCCACCGGGATGTCCCGCAGTGGCGTTCTCTCCGGTCTGCAGAAGAAGAAGTCCACCACCTAGCAGTAGCTTATATAAACCATATATTTGCATTTATAGGCTACTGTATCGAGTATATAGTTGGTAAATGTATGTGTTCTATTCGATGGGCGACGAGCTATTCTGTGTATTTAGAAAAACGACTTTTCCAAGATTTCACCGAAAGCTCCGATGTCTCCGTTTCCTGCCAGTACTTAATCGCAGCATGCATTTGTGGCCCTGTGTGGAGCTGGAGACGTGAAAATAGTCTCAAAACTCCACACGCAAATGTAACCTGATCCGTGTGCATCAGGCGATCCATGTGCACACGGGAAGCTTTTCGAAAGCGAAAATGAGATGTGATGATCAGATCTGCGAAGTTGAAGCTGAAAATCTGAATGCAAAATATTGATATTTATTCAGGTTGTGATGTGTGGATTTGTAAAACTGTTTTACATGTGTTCAGATTGATTGGTATCTGTGTGTAGATTGGAACACGCATTTGTGAAAACCCCAAAAATCGTAGTACACATTTGTAAATCTTATTTTTCATATGTAGGTCATGTAATACACATTTGTGACCATTTCAAGACTAATTTCACTTCATAGCATTTGTTAACATCCTCCTCATTTATTCAGATTTTTCCTTTTATATGTCATCTATCTGTATGACCAGTGGTGGGTAGCAATAAGTTACATTTACTCTGTTACATGTATTCAAGTAACTTTTTGGAGCAAATTGTACTTGTCATAGTGCTTATACTGCAGCATATTTTTTACTCTTACTTGAGTAGACTTATAGAGAAAAATCATTACTTTTACTCCGTTACATTTGGATGCATTCATCGCGCTACTTTTATTTTTTATTTTATGCTTTCATGATCAGGTACCAAATTATGCACATGAAAAAAGAATGCTTTTATTTCATGTGGATATAATATATGTAATATTTCAACCACAAATCATCTTCCTCAGGTCAAAGTGAACACACCTGTATTTAATAGGCTAATGTTTAATTAATTAATAATGAAACATCACAGTATTATCTCCTAATTAGCCTAAATGAGTTGTTTGATATGCGATATTTGCTGATTTATTTGCCAAATCATAATACAATATTGGAGAAAACAAGCAAATAATGTCATTTAAAAATAAATCAAATAAAAATCTTTACTTATTGGTGTACTTAATAGAGTAGCCTATAATATTAATATATTTTGTGATCACACTTACAGAGATACAGACTGGTAATATTGTCTGGTGTATATGTGACAGGTTATCTAATCAGTAGATGATGACTTGTCATTTCATTACAAATAAATGGGTGTATGTTCACTTCTTGAACTTTACCTGAGGAAGACGATCTGTGGTTGAAATAATTCCAGTTCCCGTCACATCCACATCAAATGAAAGACTTGGGGGCAAAAAGACAGTAGTGTGCCGGTGTTTTTTATTATTTCATTTCTTAAGTTACTCTCTCCTCAAGTAACTTTTTCAGTAAATACTTTTGTCCTCTTCCTCTAGTTATTTCGATGACTACTTTTACTTCTACTTGAGTACTACTTTTTGCAAACTAACAGTGCTTTGACTTGATTACAGTTTTTGGCTACTCTACCCACCACTGTGTATGACTGTCCTTATTCTCACTGTTGTATCTGTTTTTTGTCATTGAATGGGAACCTTTAATGTTGCCGTCCTCAGGCTAAGTTCAAGGAGGGTGGAAAGAGGAGATGTCACGCGTCATATCTTTGGTGTACAACACATGCGCAGTAAAATCTGGCTGTGTACTCGCCAAAATTGAGCCAATCGCAATGCACGACCGCAGCTCCAGTTACACTGCACATGTGTTATACCCCAAGACCTGTGTCCCAGCCTCTTTCAACAGGCCTTGGCTTAGTTATAGAGCATGGCTGAAAACTATCCAAATTACTTGCATGCATCTGCTAAGTATCCAAGTGAACATGTTTGACAGCTATTGTGTTCCTTGAGTTCTTCCACCCAGACTGGGAGACATCAGGTTTTAATGTATAGAGACATTTTGGCACAAGGCGTTCTCTTCCCTGCAAAGGCAGAACAAGACGAGTAGTGTTTACAGAAATATTTGTTGTTGTACTTTCCTCTCTAGTCACTGCTCAGAAGTCCCGAGGTGATCAGCTTCCTGCAGCAGCAGCAGCAGCTCCTTGCCACACAGAGCCGCAGCCAATCACAGCAGCAGTTCCAGGGCTGTTGACGCCGGCCGGTCAGTGTTTTACCTTAGTATTTGTGTTGTATAGAGAGCACTGAAGAAACACTGGCACATCATGCGTAAATGGATAGTAACCGTACACTGTAAACATGAATTTCCCCAGCCAGATAGCCATGCGGAAGATAGAATTACATGGTAATCAAGGGACGTTTTTAAGGCGGAGTGAGACTGGTTGACTAAACTAGGGCTACGTTCACATTACAGGCAAATGTGGCCCAAATCAGATTTTTAGATATGGGTCACTTCAAACATGAATGTCAACAGTCTAGGCAAAAAAATCTGAATTGAGCATTAAGTCCTGTAATGTGAATGAAGCCCAAGTGATCTGATCCCTTAAAAGGTGCTATTTTTTGTGAATTTTATTTATTGTGAATTTACTTTTTAGTTCCCATTATTTGTTAGTCACTTTCTTCATGCGACAAGTAAGGGATAATGTAATATACATTTACATGGCTTTGTTGAATACTCAATTCTGATTGGTCAGTCACAGCGTTCTATGTTATTTCTTTATAGCATTCTTAAGTAATTACCATGTAATAAGCGGGATAATGTACAGCGAGCAGGTCATTGTTGTGAAATAAACCCTGACGAGGCAGGTCATCCCCCTGAAGGGGATTTATTTCACAACAACTGTACATTATCCCGCTTATTACATGGTAATTACTTAAGAATGCTATAAAGAAATAACAGACCATAGAACGCTGTGATTGACCAATCAGAATCGAGTATTCAACAAAGCTGTGTAATAATAATGAAGGCATTAGATTATAATTGTCCAGTCAAAGTTATTCAGATGTTTAAACTTCCGTCATGAGTTTCTTTGTGTGTCGCCTATGTGATACTTTAGTCGGTTTTCTCTTAATGAATTATTCACTTTGTTTGCCTCTTTTGAACGTGTTGTTACATGTGACAATCAATTGTGTATTGCATGTCTGGAGCCTCTTTTTAACACACGATTTTATATCCCTGTTTATCTGAAGCTGTTGCACAAACAGTAAATCCTAACTGTATACAAATAGGAACAAAAATCAAGTTTGGTGGGATTAATATTAGTCATGCTAGCTCTGCTGTACTGTACTCTACTGTATGTTGCTCCTATGTTTTTATGTTGAAGTGTATATCCTGCTGTGAATATGAGAGTAAAATTATGACGCTTATATCGCAATGTGATGCTTTGTTCTTTAACATAAGAAAAATAGCTGTATATATATTCAAATGTTGTAAAATGTGGATACTTAAAGAAAAAAACAACTTTAATGGAACCAGTAAAAAGCAAAAAGTACATTGAGTCAAGTTCGTTAGAACATGGAAATACAGTAAATACAACCGTAATAACATTTACAGCACGTATAACACACGCCTTTGAGTACCTACAAATGTATCCCATTTTTGTGGAGTGCAGTTAATGTCCCAAAGAAAATAGAGTGCTGCAGGAATGAGTCCTAAAACTCTAGAAATGAGTTAGCATTTTAGCACTTCCGGTTCCCTCGTCACAAAGTCAATGGCTTTTTGGTTGCCTGAAGTAAGGTCTGTGGTTAACACAAGCTTAAGAGATTTTAACGGTTTGTTCTAATACATTAAATACCCAATTAGTGAATTTTGAAGCTTTTGCGCGTCCTAAAAATGGTGGTTGCTAACAAGTGGCTAAATGAGACGACTAAAAGTGCATTTACTCTTCAAAAAATCATAACCCGTGCAATTCCAACTTCTTGGTTGGCCTACAAAAATACGTCATCCCTGCACCACTCTATAGAGAGACGATAAATACTTAATCAGTCTTACTGACATTAAGGAACACTCGATTATTTAACTACATGAGCTGTAATTGAAATTCACTCACGTGTTTCAGTTTTACGGTATGATGTGACAAAGCTGTGGGTAACTAAGCTAACTGGGTAATTTGGTTTGAGACAGAGAAGGGCCCATAGGACAGAAAAAACCTGGACATATCAGAATATACAGAATCTACGACTACCTGTATGAAGGGCCAAACAGCACAGACGCGTGTCCGTGTTATGACACTGAAGAAATGGGGTTGTGCGGGGAGCCCATCTGTGTGAGGACCTTGTCCAGCCACTGCAGGGGCCCGTGCAGGTGTACCTCGATCCAGCAGGGGGTGCTGGTCACATCTTGACGGTGGTATTCGGCACCCCAGCCCTGAGGGGAACACACAACCATAAATCTCAGCTGCGAGTGTTGACAGTTCAGTTAACTATTAAAATAAATGGGTGCTAAGTGAACAAGTGTAATCCCACCATGTGTAGAGTAGGATCTGACATGCTCAACAAGTCCAAAATAACAGCATATTAAGTTACGGTGATAAACTTTGAGTGGATACTTAACCCTTCTTATTAAGCCACATAGGTATCAAGCACAACCGCGGGCCAAAGGATGATCGCTAACTGCATTTCTGTGGCTACATGTCGCCTATTCCCAATTGTGTAATTTTACAAAAAAAAGCTCAGTACCTTAACAAAGCTCATGCGGATGGTACACATCTTTGTGAGCTCATAGACGACCTCAAAGCCATGGTTGACGGACTGGGCGAGGAGCTGGGCAAACAGCTGGTTGTTGAAGATCTTGAGGCTGCAGCCGCTGGGGATCTTGCACACGGTGGTGGCGTGGAAGCCGTGCTGGAAGTTACAGTTGCGGCTCTGGACGAAGATGCTGCTGTCGCTCAGACACTCCGCGTACACCTCGCCGCCCACGTAGTACAGGTGTAAACCTGAGAGGAATGGAGGAGAAAATCAAATTAAGTCTTAAATGACAAAGTCAAGACCAAGTGAATTAACAACATTTTAAAGTATTTTGCAAAACAAATGCCAGTCCTTTTACTGTGATGCCAACACTTAAAATGTCACAGCATGTCAAAGGTCATAAAACCTGCTTTTATCCAAGAAAACATGTAATCAAAAATATGCATATTCAATCACTTCGTTGTGTACAAACTGCTGCTGTGTTTTTCTCGTATTCTGCCAGAGGAAAACCACAACGGCATCTACGCTTGTAAATGAGGAATGTCTGAGTAGTGTCTGTGAGTTGGGGACCGACTTCCCCTCAACCCTTTTTGTCACCCCTATCATTCAAAACCACAGAGTGCACAGTTTACTTGATGTCTGTCCCACAAAGGCAGGCTTTCTAAACTCTTTTACCATGAGAAAAACATTTGGCCTGAAGGATTCAGCACAAGGAGACAAACTGAGTCTAAAGCCTGAAGTGATGCGATTGCTTACAAATGAAAAATGTTGTGTGGAATAATTTTTGCAAACAAACCTTCCCCTCAGTTAGGAACGTACCGATTATATACATTATATACTGGAATTTGTATTCCTGTTAAAGTTTTCACCAACTTGTTGCAGCATTTATAAGGTTGACACTTGTATTTTAATTTGATTTAATTTTGATGATTTTTCCACCAAGTTGCTGGTGAACGATTTATTATTTTAATAATAAATAACAATTCGGTAAATTGAAATCTACGTATTTTGTTTTACAAAGTTAGGAAAGCAATGTTTAAGTCAAGCCTGGTGTTTCCTTACACATAAAAGAATGATTCCAGTCACTTCTACACAGTGAGACATACAGATTATTAATTAAACACTGGTATCGGCTGATGCCCAAAGCCCAGGTAATCGAGTGTTCGCTATTGGTACTAAAAAAGTTGGATTGGTGCATCCCTACCCTCGGTTCTTGATTTCACCCAATGTATGATGGGCAAAGTCCATATAAAGTTCATTAAGAAATGATTCAAAAGGCTGTTCTGATGGCATGTGTAAGGCAACATCAGGCTTGACCTAAACATTGCTTTAACTTTGAAAATCAAAATGTAACAAACAAATACATAATATAAATTTACTGATTTGTTATTATTAAAATAATAAATGGTACATCATCAACTTGGTAAAAAAAATCGTCCAAATTTAAAGGAATTACAATTCAAGTCTAAACCTTTTCAATGCAGCAACAGATTGGTCAAAACTTAAACAGGATTTCAAATTTTATATAATGTGTATAGTATATAAACAGAACTGAATTGAATAGACCTACCTTTGCCTATGTGCCTGCGAGTGTGTTCGATGGTGGAGTTGCGGTTGACATTGGACAGCAGGCCGAGGCAGAAGCGGTTCTTGTTGTTGGACGGGTCTGTGAAGCCGTCCACCAGGACGCTGCGGGACGACGCGTGGAAAGTCTCCCCCACCCGGTTGTTGAGCTCGTAGTAAGCTACTGAACACCAGTACTCTGGTTCCTCGTAACATACGGGCCGTAGATCTAAACAGGAACACAAGGAAGGGTTGACTTAGAGGTGGGCATTAAGGATAAAAATATGCTATGGTACATTTCATTTTAGATACTTTATCACACTGATGCAAAAAATTGTAATGCAAGAAATTCTCAGTCTAACTAACACTCAATGGACAGATCTCTAAAACCAGAGTTTCTCCAGAAAGAATCACACAAAAGCACCACTTTAAATCTTGCGTTTACCAGAAATTTGCTCATAAGTTTCTTGGAAATAAGTCATTCAGCATGAAAAAAAGCATAAAAAACAACCAGTCAACTAATGAAATCTTAGTCGACTACGAACAAAACAACCGATTAGTTGACTAAGAGTGGGCAGCCATAATTACCTGCAGTGGTAAAAATACAACCGGATGTATTAGTGCCTCAGTCTAAACAGCATAACAACATCTCTATCTGACACATATCTATCATCTCATGGTGTGGTAACTAAAGATTTTTAGTCCCTACTGGCTGCTAATTGGTCTCTATTGTTCAGACATGTTCTCCGAACAAACGATTTACAAAGTTCTAATACTTTATATCATGGCGTATATTTACCAATAATGTCCATCCATGTCCGTCGCTTTAAATATTTTTTAACCTCTAAATTAAGACAAACAGCACACAATGTTGTTTGAAGCAGTGAAAAACTGTTTGCTCCTTCCAATCAGCAGCACCTGAGGTAGCTGGCATGTGGCTCACATTACCTCTGGCCAGCCTACACCATACACCCCCCTAGTGCTTGGGAGGCATATTACACCCAACACAAATAAAATACCACAAATAACATACATTGCTCCTACACATGGTATATATAGCTTGTTACTTAATATGCATAAATACTAGGGCTCAATCGATTAAAATATTTAATCGCAATTAATTGCATGATTTTTAATGGTTCAATCATTATTAATAGCACATTTTTTATCTGTTCAAAATGTACCTTAAAGGGAGATTTGTCAAGTATTTAATACTATATATATATTATACTATATTTATTATCGGAAATCAAATAACAACACAAAACAATGACAAATATTGTCCAGAAACCCTCACAGGTACTATGTTTAGCATAAACAAATATGCTCAAATCAGAACATGGCAAACTGAAGCCCAACAGACACCAACATCTGTCAGTGTGTCAGTGTGCTGACTTGACTATGACTTGCCCCAAACTGCATGTGATTATCATAATAAAGTGGGCATGTCTGTAAAGGGGAGACTCGTGGGTACCGATAGAACCCATTTTAATTCACACAGCTTGAGGTCAGAGGTCTAGCTTTAAAACTGAGCCCGCTATAACCTAAAAATAGCAAGTTGCCCTAATAGCCCTAATAAATTCTACTTTATTTTTATGCACTTCTATTTCCTGCATATCTCCTGCTGTGTGACCTTAACTTACCTCTGTGCGGAGCAGAAAATGTGAGTTTGAGGGTTTCTGTGGAGTTGCTGGGCTTCGCATCCTCTTTAGGGCTCGTCTCCATCATGCTGTACGGAGGTGGGGGAGTCTCTGCTGGAAAAAGCACGTCACAAATCAAAGGATGGGTTAAGTAGTTGATGTGAACTCATCAGAGACATGAATAAAGTCAGAAACCTGCTGGCGTGACAGGTGTTTGTTTCCCTGCCATTTCACATAGACTAACACTTAAAGTATCAGCTTGCTTGTTTTGATTCCTACCTGTGATGTGATACGGACTGCCGGGCTCTGCAGAGCTGTTGGGGGAGCTGGGGTAACTCTGTGAGGTGGGAGACTGGACGAGGGAGGAAGAAGGGGAGGAGGTGAAGGAAGGGCAGGGCAGCGCGGGGAAGGAGTCCGGGTAGGTGGCGTTCTGGGGCATCAGAGGCTCGCTGTGCAGGGAGGTGTTCCTGAACTTCGCCAGTAAACTGTGTTGAGGGTTGAACTCGCTGTGGCGCGGGACCAGAACTGGTGGCAGCACTGAGAGGAGACGAGAGAAGGGAAAGAAAAAGGTAGAGGGGGAGCGAACAGAGACAAAGAGACTCAGAGCAAGACCAGATGCTGTTATAAAAGATCATATTACTGCAAATCCTCTTGGCCCGGGAACACTGTATTAGATCAAATGTCCCGTCTGTGTTTGGGAACCCACAAAAGATTTACTGTTATGATAGTATAAATAGGGCCGTCATAGTTAAAGCGATAACGTGTAAACGCAAATTTGTTTATAACGCCACTAATTTCTTCAACGCATTAACGCAACTTGCAATTTTTAGGTTGTAGCAGGCTCAGTTTTAAAGCTAGAGTGAAGATACTGGTGTCACATGAAACTAGAAAAGCCATGTCATATTAGCCTAGAGGTTAAAATAACGCTAGAGGTTAAAATAACGCTCCAAATTTACGCTAGATTTTGGTGAGGAAAAACTGGCATGGCCATTTTCAAAGGGGTCCCTTGACCTCTGACCTCAAGATATGTGAATGAAAATGGGTTCTATGGGTACCCACAAGTCTCCCCTTTACAGACATGCCCACTTTATGATAATCACATGCAGTTTGGGGCAAGTCATAGTCAAGTCAGCACACTGACAGCTGTTGTTGCCTGTTGGGCTGCAGTTTGCCATGTTATGATTTGAGCATATTTTTTATGCTAAATGCAGTACCTGTGAGGGTTTCTGGACAATATTTGTCATTGTTTTGTGTTGTTAATTGATTTCCAATAACAAATATATACATACATTTGCATAAAACAAACATATTTGTTCACTCCCATGTTGATAAGAGTATTAAATACTTGACAAATCTCCCTTTTAAGGTACATTTTGAACAGATAAAAAATGTGATTAATCGCGATTAAATATTTTAATCAATTGACAGCCCTAAGTAAAACTCAAGAATGACGAACAATGACAATGATGAATTATTTTACAGCAAATTTAGAGGATGTTCTCTGATAATGTGTGTGTACCTGGAGTCTCCACGCGCCTGTAGTGGTAAGGGTTGACGCAGATGTCCTTCTGCTTGGAGCCGAAAGCGAACTCGCAGCACTCCAGGGCTTTCAGCTCGTGGTGGGACTGCAGGTCGGGCCAGCGCCACACCCTGCAGTAGATGACATGGGGCAGTCCCTTCCTGTGGGACACCTGCAACCTCCCGTCCAGCGACCGAGGAATCGTCACGCACTTGCCTGAAGGATTCAAATTAAACAACACGGACCTCAATGCATTTTGAAGAAACCTGCAGGTTGTGTTGTGTTTAAACTTCTCTTGTTTGAAGCCTTGATCATTTGTTACCACTTTGCACTGTGTCTTTTCTTTTCTAGAGTATGAAAAGTATGCAGCTACTACCTCTCATGCACTTTTAAAATGGAAGTCTGCAAGGTGCAAGAAGATCATCGGAAGCTTCTAAGTCCAACAGAAACTCTGCTGTACTTTTGTATTTATACACTGTATGTTCAGCTAGTTACTGGGGTGATCTACTTATACCAAAATGTCTATCTTCACTTAACCTGATGGTGTTGCATTGTAAATCACAATACATGAGATTTTTTTAATCATATTTTAAAAATAAATGATAATCAGACTAGTATAACTTCACTTTTCAGGCTTTTAGTAATATGATTTCATCATAGAGCAGCTCATAACAGTGTGAAACCTGTGACCTCACAGGTATGAAACATCCTCTTTACTGACTAGAGACCTTTTTACCTTATGACTCCTAAAATAAAGCATTATGTTGCATAATATGTCAGTTAGTTGTGAGTGATTTTTCCCTTTTAAACTGTTTCAATTGAATATTTTTTGGAGGCCCAGAGAATTAAAAGTATTAAGTTTTTCACAAGAAACAAGCAAAATATTAGAAATTAAAGCCAGAAAAATGACATTATCTTGTGTTTTGTCCTCTTTCCTATCCTGTAAATCGTCTTAAGCCCCCCTCGTGTTTATCTTTGAAACTACTTGAAATGTTTGATACTCACTGGGCTGCCCGGGGCAGCTGAGGGCTCTCTCCAGCTCCTCCATTGCCCCCTTCTTCTTCTTTAGTTTCTTCACCAGAGAGTCCACAGCCTTTTCCGCCCACTTCTCCTCCTCATCCCCTTGCTTCCAGCCGAGCAGGCGCTTCACCGCCGGGCTGGTGAAGGAGAATAGGGACGTAATGGAGGTAGAGGAGTTCATTATGAGATGGGTAAATGGGTGGCGAGATGAGGCGATGGATGCCGTTAAAGGGATAAAAGTCCCCCCGGGGACAGGAGCGAGCGAGGAGGCAAATAATAAGAAGCCAGGACAGAAGTGAGGATAAAGGAGGTAGCGTGGCGAGTCTGTGTAAACAGCGGCTGTTTTTGTTGTGTTCCGCTGTTACTTCCGAGCGGGCGCTGGTGGAGGAGCACAAACTCTAAATCCCCTCTCTGTGTTGGCACAGACGGGATCCGGCAGCTCTGGATTTGAAGCCTCCTGCAGGGGAAGGTTATTCCTCACACAGTCAGAAAATCCAGGTCAAGTTTCAATCATCTGGCAAGAGAAGAGAGAGAGATAGTATTAACTGTTAATTTAGCTGAAACAGATGCATGCTTGGAGAATAAGTTCAGTTATTAGGTAGAAAAGAGACCTTGGGATTTCATCGCAAGGAGAATTTAAGCAGAATGAAATCAGAGACTGAATACCACATGAGCAAAATCTACTCATATTTAACTATGGCATTAGAGGTTTTTTTTTCTATGATAAGGAGGCTGTGTCAGCAGGACAATGATACATGCCTGCATCTAACTGCATCTCCCAAGGGTTGTTATTTTCTATAGAGAAAATGAAATGTGTCCCAAAACGGTTTCAGAAAGAGCAGGGCCAAGATGGCCAAGCTCATTTCTAGATTCACCAACAATGAGGAATGTCCTTGCTGGCCTCTGTTTCTATGATCATGCCACTGACGCCCAGGAGCCATACTGTCTGGCCAGAACACATCACAGGACAGGAGGGGGAGAGGGAGAGAGGGAGGGAGGCAGACAGACGGAGAGGGAGAGGGAGAGGGAGAGAGAGAGAGAGAGAGAGAGAGAGGAGAGAGCTCTCCCTGTTCTTGTGTTTATTTCTTCCAGTTTTTAGATGGACAGAAAGAGACAAAAGTATTTAGTGTATTCCAGTATCACAGAACCTTTTAGTGTGCATCACTCCAGCTGCCTCACCTTAACTGATAAATCAAACTTTTCCCAAATATTCATAAAGTATGTCAGTAAGTTTATGATGGGGATTTACTTGTTTTATCTGCTGTAGCATAAGATGTTTGAACCCAAAGTTGTGTTGTAGTAATGTTGTAAATCACTCCAGACGAGCAGAGAGTTCATAAAAGGTAAAGTGGGAGCTCTTTTAACCACATCTTTTGGCTTTGGACACCCTATTATTTCAGAACCACATTAGAGTTTTTCCACTTAAATCTAAGACTTTGTGACTGTCCAATAAGATGGATCTGAAAAAAAAATACACACAGGTGATAATAAGTAGTGTGTTGAATCCGCATACCTACATTATGTCCTGTGCTTATTATGTGACCGACACTGACTTCCCGCAGACAAACAAGACAGCTGGGGGGTTTACAATGACAGCGAAAAAAGCGCACCAGCTCAATGCGGCATCAGTCTGCCGCTGGTGCTTTATGTGGAGGCTGGCGTCACTCAGTCTGCAGGCTCAGATAGGCTAATTACCTAATGCTTTATCACCAGGACAGACCCCTTCCCCAAAAAAGTAAACACGCCAGCTTCCTTTTACTACGACCGCAACGAGTCATTTTTACCGCTAACAAAAATCCAGGATCATGCCCTAATAACCTCTAAACGCACACCTTTGACGGTATAGTATAGGCTGCAATATGTGATCAGAAGTAAGGGCATCCAAAATCATCCTATAAGATGTCATAAAGTTCAATTTACCACCAGTCAAGTACAAAAGAAACCAGTAATAACACTTGAATATTCTTAAATGTGAGCTCAAAATAGTAGACCCATCTATTGATTACCTATCTATGCTCAGTTATAAATTTATAGCCTATTTGTTTAAACCCAGTTATGTCAATATAATGAAAATGATATAGCAGAATATTTAATCCACTAAAAGTTAGACAAGTATTTAACAACAACCATCTTAAATATTCAATTTGGCAAGAAATCCACAGCGACATATGACATTAAAAAAAAAAAGGAAATAGCAATTTCTGGAACTATACAAAGTGTTTATTTACTCACCGCTGTTGTGATAACAAGTGCACCGCAGACAGCCGTGTGCGTGTGGAGACTTCCCTGTCTGTAGTACTGTAGGTCGAGCCAGCACACTGCAACAGAGAAGGTGTGTGTCTGTTTGTTTGTATGCGTGCGTGTGTGTGTGAGTGAGAGAGCGTGTGTTGACGTTGAAGTGTCAAGACAGCCTCAATGAACATAGCATCCAGTTGGACGTTTCAAAGTAAAAGCGCTGTTACTTAAAGGGCTACTTAAATTGGCCTAGAGATACTTGTCATAAATACAAAAAAGGAAAATTACGTTTGGTAGGCTACCATAGTCGATACCAAACAGGTCAGACCACCAAAAAGAAAATAATTGAGGTATGTGGGCTATAAATTCAATTTATGTTATAGGCTATATGATTTTACATATCCTATGTGTAGTCTACACCCCATTATTAGATTGTGATGGCCAAATTCAGCTGTATAAACAGGTTTTAGATTTTTTTTTATACTTGAAAAGTAATTTACGATACATCAATAGCTAATTATAACAAAATTTAATATTTTTCATAATTTATATTTTTATAGTAACTAGACCTATTGTTGCTATTTTTTTTGCATATTCAGTATAGATGATTTTTTTTTTTTTTTTTATAAAAACAAGTTAAATAACCATCAACAATTCCCATTATAATTCTGCTTCAATAGGTTTTTAAATTACATTAATAATTTAAAATTGAATCCTAATGAAAATGCTTTTAAATTTTACTTTCTTCTGTGTTGAAGCAACAAAGACACAGAACAAACATTGGTGAATGGAACAACAAAAACTTAAATTAAATGTATATTAGGTATCATTATTTATTCATTATCTAGATTTATAATAAGTGAATATGATAAGTAAATCGCACATTTGATCATCATATTTTTACTTTGTTTTACAGAGCACCATTCAGGTCTAGGTCACATGTGAATTTAAGATTTTTTAATACTTGAGGAGTAAGTTACGATTCATCAATAGCTAATTATAACAAAATACAAATATTTTTCATAATTTACATTTTATAGTATCATATTTTAAAGTATTAGGCCTTTTACTATTGCTATTTTTTGGCATATTTTGTGTAGATTCTTTATAAAAACAAGTTAAATAAAATGGAATCACAACAAAAATGCTTTTAAATTTGACTTTCTTCTGTGTTGAAGCAACAAAGACACACCGAAACACATTGGTAAATGGAACAACATGAATGGAACAACAAAAACATAAATAAATGTTATATTAGGAATCAATATTAAGTCATCTATATCTATATTTAAAATAAGTGAATATAATCAGTAAATCACAAATTTTAGCATCATATCGGCTACATTTGAATTTACACAATCAATACATTCCTATATATTTTCAGTTAGTAATTAATTCATATATAACTCACCACTTCGAATTTTCTTCCAGTGGTAGACTCCTGACACCTCAGCAATCTCCACTCTTTTATTGTGAAGGCACAGTCACACCGTCTTCCGGTACTGTGCTGGCAGTCTTTGGATTGACGCAGGTTTGCAGAAGCCCGGAGCCTCCGCTCCTCCAGCCGAGCGCCACACAGCCTCGGCGGCGTCAGCCTGGCTGGAACCGCAGCGCCTGCATGTAAGATCCCTCCGCCTTCCCCCCTCCTGGAACTTTCCCAGGATTTCAGGGATTTCAGATTCAGGCACCGCAGCTGCATCGTGCGTGTGTGCGTGCGTCTCATCCACGGTCCCACCTGAGGCCATGCCCAGTCTCCCAATCCGGAGGGCCAGGAAGAAAAACAAATCACACCTGTTCCCCTTTGCAGACAAGAATGAATGGATAGACAGAACAAAAGCAAAAGAACAAAGGCTGCAGTAGTCTTATAATGTTCTTACAGTGTGTTTGGGGTTATCATTCCTAAAGTTAAATATCTATTCTTTGGCATTATTCTTTTAATGTTTGGTTATTTGTTTGCTCATACCTATATACCCACATATATACATACCTTATATTAGAGTGTGAAGTTATAGCAATTCCAACTGTGACTTTATAAAACATACCATTAAATAACTATTTCGGCTATTAGGCTATTACCTTTATGTGCACGTGCGCACATGCACACGCATTGCACCTGTAGCCTAAACAAATTCAACAAATTCAATCGTGTTGTGAAATCAAAGCTTTGTGTTTTATTTTCCTCATCTTATAATCGAAGTCGTTTCATTATCTATTGTCGGGAGCCACACAGAGGTCTTTCTCATTGCGGATGGATACGATCCTTTATTGGGAGTGCCATGACTAGTCCAGTTAATGACGCAAGCCCCGGCTGGCGACAGACAGTCTACAAGTTTGACATTTTCAGTTTACAGCAACTGCTGCGGAACGTAACAATACTCCAGACACCAAGTGAAAGCACTCTGGGGATCCTGTCAAAAACCTTGTGATGATTTTTTTTTTTCCAACCACCACCAACCAGGTGGGTCATCATCAACAACATGCACCACCAGGATAAGCTAAGCCACAAATAGGTGGGGGTCTTTATCAAAGCCAGTGATGTCCAAAATGTGGTCCGGGGACCCGCAGGGAGGACGTTAGGAGTTCCCATGATAAACCGAGGGAGCACTTAATGAGCTGTTTGTTCAAGCTTATGATATAAGCATGACAAGGAAAAAAACAAATAAGGCTTATTCTTATTAACTGTCATCTATTTAGTGCATCACATAAGAAGTTAAAGTGAATCCCTTTCCTGCAGTGAATCAGAGGCAGATCAGTGAAATGCCACCCTCGTCTAAATCTCGTCACCTTTTCGGCGAAGAGCAGCCGAGTCCTGAGGCAGGAAACTAGAAAAAGAGCAGCCAGATTATGATTCATCGGCTCAGTGCGTCTTGTCTTGGTGGCAGACAGGGCAGGCAGACAGACAGGCAGGGCACAAACAGGATGTGCTCCCCCGGGGCTCCGAGAGGCCCCAGAGACATCCGCATCAGCGCGGAGCCTAGACCTCAGGCTTGCACAAGAAAAACAGCACTATGAAGAACTTCATTTGCTCAGACCGCAAAAATGCTTGCTGGCCAGGAAGATGTCCACGTGAGGGTTTAAGGAGACAAGCAAAGTGGATGACTTTGGTGATAAATTATGTAATCCAGAGTTTCCCCCCGCTCTCTTTCATGTCAAGAAACTCCTCACATTTAACCACTCTAACATTTCATACAGCTGATCCCAGCTAACTTCATCTTGAGGATTTTAGCTGTTACATCTCATTTTAAATCCTGCAGATTTCTCGTAATAATACACAACTCAAACCGGTCTACCATTATATATATTATGTTGCACCAACAGTAATGGTTTATAAGAGTGGCATTTAACAACGTAACGGGACACACAACAGAAGTAATGGTACGTGTCCACAGGGGCATTTTTTTATCGCCTCACTTCCCAGCATTGGACGATTGATGTGCTACCACTAGACACAAGGCACGAGGCACCCGATTGGACGAATGCTTTCCCTCATGACCTGCTGCTCTCAAACCGGAACCAACATGGCGGCTCGTTTGGAAGCTTTCTTCTCTTACATCACAAAAATAGTTCACCGAAACGTGTTTCCGAAAAACATTTTATGTTAGAACTAAGCCATGCAGTTGCTGAATATATCTTTATTTTAGATCGACAAGGGTTAGTTCAGACGTTTCTAGGGAGTTTCCAGAGGCGGCGAGTCACGCTGGATGCCCCTGATTTGCATAAAGTAGCCTAGACCTCAACTTTATGCAAATGAGGAGCGGCCAACGTGACGCCCCGTCTCTCGAATCGCGCCGCCACGCTACCAGAATGCATTGCACGGCTGCTTACATAGACAATGAATGGGAAGCGTGGAAAGGATGGAGGCTGTGGACACGTACCATTACTCCTGGTCAGTCATGCGCCACAGGACGGCGCATCGCAAATTGTAAATAAATAGAACATATTCCAACGATGAAATCCATAAATTCAGGTATTTATTACTTTAAGTTTGATGTTCAGTTCCAGATTTATATTTATTTATTTCTTTGAGTTTGATGTTCAGTTCCAGATTTATTTATTTATTACTTTGAGTTTGATATTCAGTTAGATTTATTTATCTAGGAATTTATTACTTTCAGTTTGATGTTCAGTTCCAGAATTATGTATTTATTTATTACTATGAGTTTGATGTTCAGTTCCAGATTTATTTATTTATTTATTACTTTCAGTTTGATGTTCATTCAGATTTATTCATTCAGGTATTTATTACTTTGAGTTTGATGTTCAGTTCCATATTTATTTATTTATTACTTCGAGTTTGATGTTCAGTTCCAGATTTATTTATTTATGTACTTTTTTACTTTAACTTAGATGTCAATTACTTATATAGTTTTTAATAACATCAAAGATTATTAATTTCTGACAGTGTCTAATGTTTTTGCGGAGGGTGGGGGGGATTAGGGGATTAGTTTAGCTACAGAAGAGTTCATGTTTGAATGGTCTGAAGCGTGAAGACGATGCCTACAGGTGTGGCTGTGTGAACATACCCCTATATAAGGAAAGGCATTTGTGTTACTTTCATTAGATAAATATCCAGTCTATGGGCAGGATGATGTTTTCTGTATAGTAACACTGTGCTCCCTGTGTGTTAAGACAGTGCATCTACAAATGGAGTAAGATATCAAGCACTTCGAGAAAGATTACATTAGCAGGGTGAGGCTCATACAAGGAGACTGGAGGCTGACTGATGGAAGATCAGAATACAACGTATAAGGTTTCAAATGTTATCAAAATGTTAAAACACTGTATAAACTCTTGGGGTTATGCTTCATCCTAATGCAAATTTTGAGCTCCATGAGAAATCACTGGTTCAGGCCTGCTTTTTTTCAGATCGTCTCTAGCACAGCTCAGAAAGGCTTTCTAACAATACAAAATGTAGATCACACAGTGCACTAGTTTAAGCTTGTCTCTACTGGCTTCCTGTCACGTTATGATTGATTCTCAGCAGGTCTACAGTACAGGGATTTCTGGCTGTTCCCAGATAAAGGTGGAAAACTATGTAATAATGCTTTTGCTGTTGTTGCTCCTCGACTCTCAAAGCGCCTCCCAGAAAAGTGTCAGAGAAACCAAATTAGTGCACTTTTAAAAAAATATATTTGTTTCTTGATTTTATAAGTTTATATATTCTGTGATTTATCCACTTTACCGCATTGTTTTTATACAGTTCTCTCTATCTATATTAATTCTCTCTCTTTTCTTCCTCCTGTTAAGCACTTTGTAACTTCTGTTTTGAAAAGTAAAGTTTATTGTTATTTTTTATTTTATACTGCTAGTAGTAGGGATGCAACGATTGTTGATTATGGTGACAACATTAAATCTTCTTGTTTTGTCATAACAGTCAAAAACCCCCAATTTTTTATTTTACAGCAACGTAAGACCAAATAAAGCAGCAAATTCTAACATTTGAACATCTGGGATCATCAAATGTTTGGCATGTTTGCAAGAAAAAAATACTTAAACGATTAATCATTATCAAAATAGTTGCAGATTAAATTTCTGTTGACCGAGTAATCGATTGACTAAATGTTGCAGCTGTAGTTAGTAGGTTAATAATGATTATCAATTCATAAATCATATACATTTTTATTTTGGTTCAAGTCATCCAGCCCATCAACCCACTGCCACGTATCCTCAAAAATACACTCCCTCCCTTTTGAAAAATCTCACATAGTAACATTCATTCTACCAGATTATCAGATCCTCCACATTTCACTACAAGTCTCTCTCACTCACAGCTGATTGGCCACAAAATAAACATCAAGTAACTTAGTACGCGGATCAGTCATACAGACATTCTGTAAGCCCGTGGCAACAGAAATGTACGTGTAACGGCGGCCATCACAAGCCAAAATCCAAATATAAAAAAAAAGGCAGGGCCATGAAGAACTCGCAACTGTGTTTGGAGAGGAATGATGGACGCAGTTGTTAATTCCACCTTATCCAAAGGTGTGATGGCCCCATCACAGGCTGTCTCTATGAGACACAAGGGCTCGTCTGATTGGCTAGTCGGTCTTCTGTGGTGATTGCAGCTTCCAGGCTCCGGTGAAGTAGCGCAGGCGAATGAAAATCAGGTCTCGTCCCATCTGCAGCCAGCTCCAGAACGGGACCAGCTTGGATCCTGGCAGAGCAAACGCACAGGCACTTCATTCTCAAGTGATGCTTTTATAGGAAATACGCCAGGTTGCTGATAGGTCATTTTATTACTGCTAGGCCATGCAATAGCTCCATCGGAAAAGACTTTATCACAGTAGGGTTGGGCGATATGACTGTAGAGATGTGTCCACCGGTAGAGACTTGGCAATACCGTTTCCACCGTGGCAGCTATTCTTGCGTGATCTTGTGATTATCGTGTGATCCCGCGATCTTGCGAATCCAGCTGACTCTCAAGGTAATGTGATTTTGGGCAGGAGGAGAGTGGAGTAGAGCAGGAGGAGGCATCCCAACCAACCCAAGATGAGGAAGAATTCTGGGTGCATGATTACCAGACGTTTGCACACTGTAGCTTATTTTGACATTGTTTTGTCAGCTTTATGAAATGAAAGATACGCAAATCCTGCAGGAAAGTATTTTTTTTCTTTTGAATATAAATACAAATTTGAGTGATTTTTATATTGCATTGAGTCAGGCTCTCTGGAACATTAAAGCTTCCATTTTTAAAGAATTTTAGTTTTACTGTTTTGAGTTCTTGTTTTTAACTCAAGTGTTGTCTCATGTGAGGCAGTTGTTGGTTTTTTTTGTATGGAAGTTCCAAATAAATGAAAGAAAATGGAAGAAAATAATCAAATGTGAAATTCATTGTGAATTTACAGAACAATTACTGTATCGTGATATATACCGCCACCGTGATATAAAAATACATACACCGTGATAGAAGATTTTGGCCATATCGCCCAGCCCAGCAGTTCTAAGCAGGCTTAGGTAAGTAGCGGAAAAAATGTTTTATAAACTGAGTGAATCATCGACAGGAAAACAACACTCGCACAGATAAACGAAACATGCAAAAGAGAACAAAATTCGAAAAGAATAAATCCCACAAAGATGAACGACTATAAACACCTACAATACGCAATTATTAACAAAATGTTAAGGAAAATAAGGGATAACTACAAGATATATAAAATCAGCAGACTTACAAAGGCATGCAACAGAGATATTTATAGAACAGAGATAGATAGGACAGTGGGAGGACACATGTCCACATATTCCATGAAAGTCCTACCTTCTATTTCAGTCCAGTTGACCGCCACCTCTGCTATGGGGATTTTAAAACACTGGGCAATATACAGGAGCTCCACATCAAAAGCCCTGTGAGAAGGAAGATGAAAGAAAACAGACGTTCAAAAGTTGCATTCAAATTCATGTTCAAACAATTATTTATTATTATCAGACAATATTAATGCCCCTACACGCGCACACAGGTGTTTTCACTTATGTTGCCTGATTAGACCTCGGGCTCTGCTCATTTCTCAATTTTGTGCCTCCTTGTCTCCTCGCTCCTCCGATCTCGATCGATCTCAGCGCTCCATCTTGAAGGACGTCCCGATTCCTAAAATATATCTCGAGGAGCGACGGCGCTTGACAGAAGAGCTACAAGCGATGATACGCCAGTGTATTCTTTGCGTAAGTCTTTTTTCGGCGACCGTATCACAGCTGGAATAATCTCAAACCATGACAGAACTCTACAAATGTAAATGTTCCTTTTGTATTCATAAATTGTAGTTATTTAAGATCATCAAATGCGCGATCAAACTTTCTGCCCTCCGCCGTTTGTGCAGCGCCTCGTAAGACGCTGTTCTACCCGCATTCCTTCATGACATTTCACCGTGATATCACTGGTTTTTATCATTGAATGTAGGCTACATCCAATTCACCTGCTATAATAATATATATATATATACATTTGTAGTGCTTCACACAATATACATAAAGGCTATCATATGTGTTTGTGTGTGTGTGTGTGTGTGTGTGTGTGTGTGTGTGTGTGTGTGTGTGTGTGTGTGTGTGTTAAATAAAAACGTATGACATCTGTACATCCTTGTCACATTACACCACGTTGTGAATTGAATTAAAAGTAAATATACAAGTTGTCATGAACACTGTGACACACGTCATATTTAATTGACGTATCTTTAAAAAATGACGGCTGGATTTCTCATTTTGTTAAATGCCTATTGCCTCGACTCCTCTCTCCATCGCTCGCATGTCCTGTGGGCAGGACTAGGACGCGAGAAGAGGAGGCGAGGAAAGGAATCGAAGATACACATCAACATTATGAAATACACAAAAGCACATGACAGCTGCAATCGTATCAGCACACTAAGTAATAAAGTGTGCAAGTGTGGTGGAGTGCGAGTCCTTACCATCGCTCTACGTGGAGACAAGAGAAGGTCTTAAGCGCGGCCTCGCGTGTGAAAAGCTTGAAGCCGCACTGTGTGTCCTTGATCCCTCTCACGCAGAAGAACCACACCAGGAAGTGAAAGCCATACATCAGGAATGTACGAAACATAGATCGCTGTGGAAGAGACACAACTGTGGTTATTTAATGGTTCGACGGACACGGTCTATAATACTACGAAAAAAAGACAAATAGACAATTACCTCGGCTACTGAGTCTTGCTCCAGGTGAGCTCTGGACCCACAGGAAATTGCCATGTTCTCCTAAATGTAGACAGATATTTTTTTAGGATGGCCACACACTAACCAACTTACAACCTAACAACAAAAGCTGAACATCAGCACCACACCGGTTTAGGGTTGAGCTCGTTAAGACCAGCCTCCACTTTGTCAATGTCAGAAAACTTTGTGGCTCCGTCAGCATCTGCCATCAGAATGAATTTCCCTCTGGAGCTCAGAGTTCCCTTTAAGAGAAACAACACGGAAATCAACACAAAGTCAAATCCACACCGTTGCTTTTGTGCTGCATTCAAGGTACTGTTGTTTAATAGCTAGAGTCTCACCATCCGCACAGCTCCTCCTTTCCCCCTGTTCTCCACCAGCGTCAGGACCCGCACTTTATCAGCACCGTACTTCCTGCCGTACCGCATAGCAACCTGGCAGGACAGCACAACAGAACAAACAAATCTCTATTGGTATCACTTTGAAATGTTTGTTTAGAAATATTGGTAACGTATTCCCCAAAAAAAGGTTTAACATGATCACCTCTGTGGTTTTGTCTTTGCTGCCATCGTCAACCACAATGACCTCATAGGTAAAAGAGGGGTGCTGTTTCTGCAGTAAAGAAAATAACATGAGGGATTTATTTCAACCAGGCACGTTTTAAGGTGAATGCTGCCACCTACTGGTCACTTTGAGAATAACTGATCCGGCCATAAGAGCTTTCTTTGTTGAGACTACCTCACCTTTCAGGGGATGATAAAACTGTTTTTATTCTCATTTATTCAAAGACTGAATCATTTTCAGGCTCTTTTAATTCCAGGATCAAGGATCAAGGAAGTTTTATTGTCATTCCAGAACAAGTTGATACATGAAAGTGAACGAAATCTAGTACTCAGGTCTCAGAATAAGAAAGCAATAATATACAATAATAATTTAAAAAGCAATAAAAGTCAACTATAACAAATAAAACATATAATAAACAGTAAAAAATAGTAAACAATTATGTAAGTGTGAGGGGAGAACATTTAGCCAAATGGCCTCAATTACACTTGCCCGATGCACAGTAATTATCCCTTTCATCAAACTAAAATAAAGTTGTGACTAAAATTTGGTTTAACACTGCCCACATGAGGCTGAGCACTTACCTGTCTCTTTTCCAGGTACTCTGTAGCTTCATCCAACATCACAGGCACTGTAATGACACACACACACAGGTACTGGTGAGAAAATTTGTTTTTTTACTGGTGTCCAGGTTGTGCGGCGACGAGCGCCAAAAGGTGCAAAGTCGCCTAGGGTGTTTTTGTTATTTTAAATGGTGCAATTTGGTGCATTCCAGCCATGATTTGTATCCCTGGCAAAGGCACCAATTTATGCATTTCAAGTATAAAATTAAGCATTTTACCTGCAAAAAGTATGCTCTTTCTCTCCTTACTGAACAAAAAACTTGTACTCATTTTAATTATCCCACCATATTTATTAGAATAAAAAAACCCCACAAATATCTGTACTTATTATCTTTATCAACTTTAAAAGGCAACCAGAATCGACATCAGTCAGTAAGAGAAGAAAGTTGAAATTCTTGTCACTTTCATGTGACTGCACACTGTCTCTTATTCCCACTGCACACTGATAATCTCTACTAATACGCTTGTGATACTGCTGGGGACTGAGGCAGCATTTTCCCTCCTGGCAACTTTGGTGAACTATTTTCATTGTAAAAATAAGAAACACTTCAAACACTTCTGTATAACATTGTACGAACACTGAGCAAACACTTTCCCAAAAGGCAACAGGTCAAAATCGGCTATAAAACTGAAAAGCATCTCTTATGCTATGAAATTGAAAATAGGCCTACTAAATAAATATATTAATAAAAAATATATCTTGAGCATTAGGAGTGTTTCAATTAGTTCGACCTTGGCTATAACCTAATAAACTACCAGAAAATCTTAGATGTGCACCAGATGTAGTTATTTTAAAATCCAGATTAAAAACATTTCTATTTTCATGCACCTATGATTGAGCTACTAGTTTTTTTTTAACTATTATTCCATTTTATGTACTTTGTACTATCTTTTAATCATATTTCACATATGGATGTTCCTTTTTGTTTTTATTTAAGTAAAGCACAATGAATTGCCCCTATATAAGAAATGAGCTATAGAAATAAACTCACTATTACTATCGCTATATTTAAAAGTCATTTACTTTTGTAATTATTTTATCCCGTCCTGCTTTTGCGTCTAAAGGCTGTTTGAAAGCAGTGATCAGCCACATACAGTAGGTGACGCTGCCGAATGTGCGTTAGCATCGTTAGCATGTTAGCATGTGTTTCCATCCACACACCCTACAACAGGTGGACCGACGCCGACACACCGTCCTCTTCTTGTAAACATCTCTCTCTCTCTCCGGTCCTGCTGACCGGGAACCTGCAGACTGGACTCCCAGCTCCGCCGATATATTTGCATTCGCCATAGAGTGACTGACTCTCGTACGCCAAGCAGCTTATTGTGCTAACCATAGCGTGCTAAGGTGCTAATGTCAACACCTGTTGCTAATGGCGTACGGCGAAAAAAGTTTCCGGGCGGAACTCGCGCTTGTGAACATTGGTTCCGCCCGTAAAATCTTGTTTGCATTAGCAGTAAAAAAACAAACGGGCAATGACGGAAGAAATAATTCACTTTTGATGGAAATCCGTCTGTAGACAGAGCTATGCCACCCATGTGACACACATTCACATGCATATTGCAGTAGGTTATAGGTGCTATTATTATTATTATTATTATTATTATTATTATTATTATTATTATTAATAATATAATAATATTATTAGCACCTACAGTACAACCTACTGCAGTTGTGCAGTGACATGAAGCCTGATAGAATGGGATTGTAGGATTTAAACTGCACCAATTTAAACCTGCAGTAGGCAGAATATTTTTGGCATCATTGGGCAAAAATCCCATAATAACCTTTCAGCATGGCTGCCGGGTCACAAACTTTCTCATTTTACAGCTCAACCGTACACTATAAGATGTTTCTGAAAACATTTGAGGTGAGAATAGGCATTACAGTAACAGGATATTAATTTATATTTGATCAGCGCTGCATAGTTTGAGAGTTTGCGAGTGATTGACAGCTGCTCATAGACGGCGGGCTCCAGTTCGGCTCTGACTGGCTGTTTTCCTCCGGCCTGTAAAATTTAGCAGATGCCATTAGGAGCACCGGAGGACACCGGAGGACACAGAGGCACATGATTTTTTTCAGATTACCTGTCTCATGCACTACTGTCAGGATATAGTGACCGTTTTATAAAAACAACTTTTTTTAATCATATTTGCTCCAATTCTACCTACTGCAGCTTTAACTGAATGCTGGTCAACTGTTGGTGCACAATTCATTATTCCACATGGAGTCAACTGCGCATTTACTGGCTTTAAACTGGAGGAATTTTAAACCAGCAAACAAATATAAGGTTCGTAAAACACAGACCTGTAATGTGCCCTATCCTATACATTCTATATGCAGCTTGTGAATAGACTGGTGCAGGGGTGGCATATTTTTGTAGGCCAACCAGGAAGTTAGCATCACACTGGGTTCCCTCAACAAAAAGCCAATGAGATTTTTCCATTGGGTTTTGGATTATTGTAGAAAATAAGCTCTGTAACGACACGTAAAAGCTTTAAAATTCACGAGTGGGATATTTACTTACATATTTTATACCGTAGAACAAAATGTTCAAATCTCTTGTGTTAACCACAGACCTTATTTCAAGCATCTAACCAAAAACCCTTTCAAAAAACCCATTGACCTCCAGGCGAGGGAACCGGAAGTGCTAAAATGCTAACTCATTTCCGGTGTTAAATCCAAATCTGTGACCACCGAAGTCTGTGACCACAGAGAGCCAGCAACACATGAGCCAGAACACAGCCATAAGATATGGTGACCTCATGTGTTGCTGGCTCTCTGTAGTCACAGATTTAGGTGTAACACCAGGTTTTAGGACTCATTCCTGCACCAATCTATGTACAGTGTAATGCATTACATAACTATTTCCCAACTGGGTTAACACTATATATTTTACAGTCTGCTGTGTCTGCATTCAAGCAAAGCTAAACGCTGATGGGACATCAACAGGTAAAGTCAATCACTGTACAAGTTACTGTGCAGAAGTTCCTGACAGAAACCTGGGTGTGTACCTCCCCCCCATCACTCACTTCGGAGTTCCTCGTTGTAGGCCGGAATAACCACAGAGAGCTCCCTGGAATGGGGATCATGCAGACTGGGGAAAAGCTCCTTCTCTCCTGTCGCAGTGAGGAAGTATTTCTCCTTCTCGTGGCGTGTCAGGTTCACCATCCCTGCAGTGACATGTGCTATTATGAGCAACTGAAAAGGGAGAAATATGAGAATGGCATTTTTGTTACTCTTGCTGTCAGGTAGTTTTTTAGAGTTTTTAAACACACATGTAAAAACAAGTGTAAAACATTTTAACAAAATGAATTGACGAGAGTTGTGTGAATGTATTTGATACTATAGAACATGTACCATTTGCATACTGTGTAATACCTTTGATAACTAAATCTGCATGTCTGAACTTAAAATCTACAATGTAGCAGAGGCACAGCAGTCTTTGTTGTTAACATGATTTGGGGAAGGACAGAAATGAATCTTATCAACTTTTAGTGTTTTTATCCCGTGTCATGCTTCAATTTTTGTTACATGTTATTTATGATTAGTTTTACTTAATTTAATTTGTATTTGTTGACTTTGCATTTCTATATCATATGTTGGATTGAATCTGTGTTTTGGAATTTTGTTTTTCTTATTTTTTTTAGGACAGTTGTTGTAGCACAGAACAAAATCAAATCAAATGTTTGTCTTTTTTCCATTATGCAGAAGTAGTAAAAACCTACTACTTTTGAGAATTTTGTTTGCCACATTTAAATTACTCTTAAGTCATGATTTCCTCAAGACTAACGTATCATATCATACAATTAGTGGAGGGTACAGGATGAATTTACTGCTCAAGGACTTCTTACATGGAAAAAGCACACAGAGAAGGAAATCCAGACAGGTGCAACAGCTTTTGATTCACAGAAAACAAGCTACAAAAGATATCTGCCATCACAATATTAACTCAATATTATAATTACTTACCACAATAAACCCTATAGCTGCCAAGGCGAACAAGGCTTGAACTATTTCACAGAGGAAATCCATTTTCCATGAGTTAGCCTGCAGCCACTGACAGACCAACACCACCAGTCAGAGTGACTAAAGCTAACAAAGCTAGCTCGCTTTCTCCTCGCCTCGCTTCGCGTCTTGCAGTCGGTACTCTGACTTCCCGGGATATACGAGAAAATACAAGCTTACGAGATTGTTTTGAAGGTGGAAACACTAAATAAGAGCCTTTGTATTTCCATTTCTCTCTGTGGGCAGTTCACTGAACTCCACTTCCAATCACAACTCAACACAGCTGCGCAGGAAGTGACTGGTTTTCTCGACACATCATCAGTTTGAGTCAAGAGGACACCGAGCAGCCGAGCAGCCTGCAGTGACACACACACACCGCCACCTAGTGGACAGGGGTGGGAACGACCGCAAGGACTCAATGATCAATTGATGATAAATACCAAAAGAGGGGTTTGAATTTAATAGTGTTGAGTCTCCTTCATATTATACACAGGTGTAATTAATCACATTCATTAAGGCATTTAGGAAGGGGTGGGATTAAATAAGTTTGTACTTCTTCTCACTTCTTTTCGAATATGTAAACCAAGGCAAGTGTTTGACAATTTCTTTTGCTTATGATTTTCATTGTATGTGGATACTGCTTTTTTTCTGGCAGTCCACTTGTTGTATGATGATTCTCTTTTTTTTAATTATTATTATTATTTTACATGTTCGAAATAAATTTTGAAATGAAATGAATGAATGAAGATGTTTCTCATGGTAAACGATCAGATCCACAACATCACTGTCTGTCACTGTCTGTCTGTCTGTATTTATTGGATTTATTTATTTCTAACAACACTATTTACACATTTGTCATTCAAATGATGAAGGAGAAAAAAGGAGAAAAAAACCCAGATAAAATATTATATGGGTTTATATATGTAATTGCAGTGGCCTTATAAAGTCCCAACATGCAACTGGGATACCATAAAATATTATTTTTTAAAAATCAAATTGGCACACAAAACTGGTTTATTCTTAAACTTGACAGTTTTGCCGTGCAAAATGATTTTGAACATGATAAAATTTGTAAAACCTCCTTGGACATTGACAAAAATATATATTTTCAATTTCATAATAAAGATTAAAAAATGTCAGTGTTTTCTAATTTTATGTTCAGAGAAAGATAATAAGGGGCAATTAAAAATAATAAAATATGATGTTATTTATTAGATTTATTTCTTACGACGTTATTTAACACAGCCATTCAAATAATGAAGGATTAAACAAGAAGATAAAAAAATATTATATGGGTTTATATATAATTGCAGTGGCCTTATAAAGTCACATAGATTTAAATCTATGGTCCCAGTAAGCAACTGGAATACCAGAAAATATCATTTTTTTTAAATCAAATTGGCATACAAAACTGTTTTACTTTTAAACTTGACGGTCATACGGTGCAAAATGAATGATTTCTAAAGAGGGGGAGGAAAAAAAATATGTTTGTGAATACGAAACCAACATAAAAGAGCCTGCATGTTGGAAGTGGACTTTATTTACATCATAATCGCTTTTTATCTCCGTCGTGCTTCCTCCTCCCGGCCACCGTAGTACGTCACCCAAACCCACGTGGCTAATCAAAACATCATGGCGGCTGGTTTCAAGTAAGACTGATTAAACTGTAGCTATTACACTGAAAGTAACACTTTTTACATGTTTTATTCTCTGCTATTGAATTATTCTACCAGTAGCGTCAGAATAGATCTGATCGTTGACTTATTTTTAGAAAAATAAGCGCATTTCATGAGTTATGTCCTGTTCTGCTGATTAGTGCTGCAGTTAATATATTAACAGTGTAACGTTACGTATGTCTGACTGCTGAATAGTTTAGCTAATACACGACAGAAGCAGTAACTTGCCTATTTAATGAGGCATCTCTCACCGTATTGTTGTCACTGATCTGATCACTGGAGTTTGTAACAGTCATCCGTCATATAACCGAGTTCTGAGTTACAGGCGAATAAGCAGATCTGTCACCATGTATTTATAACAGCTGATGTCTCTGTAAGCCAACATCTACTCACCTCTTCCTTCCCTTCCTTGTAAACTTGTACACTTCCAGGATTGCTGAGCCTCTGGAGTACCACAGGAGCTTTCTGGTCAGTGATGAAAACACAAAACAATTGTCCACATTGAGCTCATAGTTGACATTGATTATTATGCTTTCCTATTTATTATTAATGTCAGAGTGAGCAGTCATAAAACATTCAAATGTTTACCTTTCAGAAAGAAAACTGTCGACCTGATGGACGGGAGCTGTCAGACTTCAGAACCACAACACTAAACATAGGTGAGACACAGCATTGATTGTTAGCTACAGTATAAATTATGTATTTCTTTGTTTTCTTTAAGTCTACATGGGATGATTTTCTCTGTCTGACTGCTCTGTTCAGGGTCCATATCCACAGCAGATGGCTCGGCCCTGGTGAAGGTTGGAAACACCACCGTCATCTGTGGGATCAAACTGGTAAATGATCATAAAACACAGCAGTTAAAAACCTTATTTCCAGGAATCTGGACCAAATGTTCACTGATTTTCTTGCGTTTCTTCATCCGCAGGAGCTGACAAACCCCACGGTGGAGGCACCTGGGAAAGGTTACATCGGTAAGTACAGTACGAAGGCGTCACTAAAGGGGATCCAAATAAACAAAAACACTGACTGCAGTAACCTTTCCATCCTTCTCAGTGCCCAACGTGGACCTGCCGCCGCTGTGTGCCTCTCGGTTTCGGCCGGGTCCGCCAGGAGAGCAGGCGCAGGCCGCCAGCCAGTTCATCGCTGATGTGATCCAAAGGTGTGACAGACTTTAACACACATTTTAATTTTCATTTCACGGCACCATCAGGTGTCTGTCTTCTGCTTTTACTAACCTACTTTTTTTTATCTGGGTGTTTCAGCTCTGAGGTGATACAAACAGAGGACTTGTGCATTGACAGAGGAAAGGTAAATCCATGCACATACACCGGTGCTGTTACAGACTGTGATTGTGGTAAATGTTGGGTCATTGGTCCTGATTCTGCTGATTCCTGTTGTAGCTCTGCTGGGTGCTGTACTGTGACATCATGTGTCTGGACTACGACGGCAACGTGCTGGACGCTTGTATCATTGCCCTGCTGGCTGCCCTGAAGAACAGTATGTGCTGTAAACTGGCTGTTTTGTAAGCTGCTTTTCATATCAGTATATTAACAGTTTCTCTGCTCCCCACAGCACAACTCCCAGAGGTCACCATCAACACAGAGACTAGTGCCCCACAGGTGAATTTAGAGAAGAGACGTGGCCTACGCATTCACAAACATCCAGTCGGTGCCTCTTTTTGTGTCTTCGACGAGTAAGTGAATTATTTTCAGTTTGTTTAGCCGGGATTAAAAACTGTATTCTGGGTTCATACCTTTTGTAATCCTGGCTCACTCTCCGTGCAGCTCCATACTGATCGTAGACCCCACAGCCGAGGAGGAGAGCCTGGCGACCGCTCACCTCACCGTGGTGACAGACGAGGAAGATCGACTCTGCGTCGTACACAAACCAGGTCAGAAACACAGTCTGTAATGATTCGCCTCTCCCTGTGCAAATTATACTCGGTGTGAATCCAATTTCTTATTGACTGCACAAAGGTTAAAACTCAGCAGGAAATCCCCATTGTTGAAAATGCAGGGCTGAAGAAGCTGATCTATCCTACACTGTTTTTTTTTGTTTAGGAACACAAAGGTTACATTTCAATTTCTACAATAAGTCCAGTTCACTTTGGGATTTATTATGCACTTCAGTAGTGTTTTTAGAGTCAGAAAATATGAAAAAAAAAGGCTAAACAGCAGCCAATACAGGTCGAAAAGACTAAGTAAAGCTGCTATCTTATTTATTTTCCACTTTCAATTATTAGAATCAATTTAAAAGTATTAAATTATTGAAAACTTGATTCCCATCACCACCTCTTTCCGTTGCTGGTTATTGCCATTTCTGCACATAAAAAAAAATCACACTGGAGGTACCAGTGTGGTCAAGCATCATCTATCTTATGATCTCTTTTTTGTTTTTCACTCGCACCTAAAACAGTGATGTAGCCTATTTGTAATGAAATAATTGTTGAGGTTTTTAGTTGTTGTTAGCCGTTTTGTTGTTTCACAGTGGAATATACTTCTTTGAGTTGAGTTCAACTGAAACTTCAGAATCAGTGTTGGCATGAGTTAAGTGAGACAGTCTACCTATACAGCTCTAATGTTAAGTCCTCTCACTAGAAGAATGAGGACTGCCTCCCAGTTACAACTGTGAAACTGACAAACCTTATTTTATTGTATTTAATTTGTAACATTTTATTAGATTTAATTTGTATAATTTTATTGTTTTATTAATCACTTGTTTTATTGTATTTAATTTGTTTAATTTTATTCTATTTTATTAATCTAGTTTATATTTCACACTGTTTTGCTACTATTACTGTTATTATAGCTTTTAATTTGCTTTTATTACATTTTTATCATTTCATTGTCTTGCGTGCATTGGTCTCAAATTATCTCATTGTTAAGTTGTTGAATTGTTTTTGTCTTCTCTGTTTTCACGGTTCACACTTGTTCTGTCTTACTTACGGCTTGTCGGCCATCTGTGAAGCACTTTGAATTGCACTAACCTGTATGAGAGGTGCTAAACAAATAAAGTTTGACTGATTGAAACAGTGCATGAAAGGAGCTCCTGCAGTAAATGGACATAATCATATAAGCTATACCATGATGTTGAATGGAAAAAACAAACAAAAAAACATCGCTGCTAACAATCTGTCCCTTTGGCTCAGGTGGGACGTCGCTGTCGGGAGAGAAGCTGCAGGAGTGTATCAGCAGAGCAACGGCGCGACAGAGAGAAATCCAGAAGCTCATTGACAAGGTCATACACAGTGTGAAGATGGCAAAATAAAGACCCTCAGACAACGCTTTTTTTTTTATCTAAAAGCTGTATTTTCCACTGTCAATATATATTCTTTTTTTTTTAATAACAATAAAACTGCTGACAAAGACTGCTTAAAAAATTATTTCTCAGTGTCCAGAAATGTCTCACACACACACACACACACGCTCAGTTGATGTCTCGTAAGAATACGCTCATGGCTCCTGAACTAATTAAAAGGAAATGCCTTTTTCAAAAATGTGCTGTACAAAAAGCAGGTACACCGTCTTGCATGTTCATCTTAAGTCCTCGGGTTTGAGCCCTGTGCCTGGATGGCTAAACAGAAGAAAGACTTCCAACAGACTGAGAGGTAGAGAGCTGCCCCCAGGCACTACTCCAAGATCAGATTTGCATGTTCACATGTAATGGTTATGTGGAGGATTTGGTGTCGATAAGCTCACTGGGATCCGTGCTTAAAGGGCAGTTTCTACCGGGGTCAACCAAGCAGAGGCTGGAGAGTCGGGCAGGCTCGCGAGGAATCCTCTGAGAATGTGCATTCATGATCCTTTCAGTCCCAGGGCCCCCCGTATAGAGAAAAGTCTTCCTGAAGGGGCGATGTGTTATTGTGAAAGCCCGCCACCTACGAGAACCGTCTTATTCTGTTTCATCTCAAAAAATATCACTAAAGGTTCTTTAGGTGTAGGGCTCCCTTTTCTAAAAAAATCCTCTATGGTGGACACAGTTTTGGTTCTCCAAAACCTCTGACAACCAGTACATACAAATTTGTCAGCTAGAAAAAGACACACAGAAAGGACCAAAAAAAGTTTTTTTGTCTGCAGTCTCCACAGTGAGGCAGACAAAGAGCACAGTATGGATCATTCATGTCCTTTTTTTTTAGTGTGATTTAAGTCTGTCACGACTTAGGGAGGGGCTGTGGCATGCTCCTCTTCCTCTTACTTCTTGGTTGGCTGGCGGTATGTTGCCGTGGTGCTCCCCCCTGAGGAGCTGCTGCTCCCATAGCCATTTGCTGCTGCTGCATTTGGTGCTGCAAGAATTGCAACTGTACCAGCGCAGAAAAAAAAAGAAGATGAAAAACAAAACAAAAAACATCAGAGGAGATTTCAGTATGTTACTGCAAGCGACGTAATGTTTTCGTCAGTGGATCTATGTGTAAGCATGTGCGGCATTGGTTAAAAAGACGTTCACTGGCACCAGTGTTGAGCCTCAAATTAGATCTTGGATTATCAGAAGAATGCTTCAGAAGCATCTACGAGTGCCACGGGTTAGTGAAGCTGAACTAAAGCCTGGTACGACATAGAAGAGGCTTGTGCGGAGAAACACAGAAGAGTGGTTAATGGGTTGCAGAGGGGAGGGAGAAGAAGGAAGAGATTTGGGACGAGTTGGGGTGTGTTGGGAAGTGAGGCAGGATACAGTCAAGCAGCACCAGTGGCGTTCTGGAGACACAAATTATTGCCTGTAGAGGTCCTGGCGAAAAACAGACATGCAGCCCAGCAACCGTGCTTCCTGCTCGGAGTAAGTCAGCAACTTCAACTGGGCAAAAATCTTTAAACACCTTACGATTCATGCTTTACAGCCTATCATCTCTGATCTGCCATGATGATGCAGTCAGCAACATTTCAACAGTGCGTTTAAACCCAGTGAGAATATTTCTAAATGCTTTGCAAGAACATGCCTCCCAGTTCGACACGCTGTTAGTTGCTGCCATTGGAAGTGCCACAAGCTCTGCTGTGTGTGTGTGGGAGTACTGGGCCTGCTGTGATCTTTGTCAAACAACATATTAACCAAACATACAACACAAGATGGAGTGGATGGTGTGGATCTACAACAGAGAAATCTGGATGGAAATCAGACCTGGGGTGATACCGTTTCACCTACAACTTTTCATTCGAAGAAAAAAGAGATTATATTCTCAGTTATAATTAAGATTTGTTTTTACTGTTGATAAAAAGGAAATTTGAGAAAATAGTAAATATTTAGAATAAAATATGTTTCCGTTAGTCTCATAAGGTTGGTTATACCAAATGTTTTCAGATGTCCAAGTCCTTACAGGGATAGTTCGGGTGTTTTGAAGTGGGGCTGTATGAGGTACTTATCCATAGTCACTGTGTTATCTACAGTAGAAGACGGTCGGCGCGCCCTCAGTGTGAAGAAGCAGACAGGAGTTACTGCACAGAACCAAAGAAATGTACTGCTGTGGACGGGGCCGGCAGCAAAACGTATTTTAGCCACCTGAAAAAAGAACCACTTAAAAAAATCAATTTCAAAGTGTACGCTATATTTAGAATATTTTCACCGGTTGACCTTGCAGTCAGACAGCCCTTTCCGACGGGGAACTGAAGACGTTGTATCCATCTTTGCTCTCGCCAAAGCCACCGGACTTCATTGAAAAAAACGGTAATTTTACCTCGCAGAACACAGGGGTTGCTGGTCTACCGCTGCCATGATCGGTTACTTTGTTTATGTTATTGTGTAACTTTGGTTAGTTCGGATTCGCCAAAGTCACACAATAACACAAACAAACTAACCGATCGAGGCAGCGGTAGACCAGCAACTCCGGTTTTCTGCGAGGTAAAAATGTTTCAATGGAATCTGGTTGCTTTGGCGAGAGCATAGATAACGGCTTCAGTTCCCCATAAAGAAACATAGACTGTATAGCTGTCTCACAGCAAGGTAAACCCTTGAAAATATTCTAAATATAGTGTACACTTAAACTGATATTGTTTTTTTTTAGGTGGGCCTTTATTTTAGGTGCTAAAATACGTTTTGCTGCCGACCCGTCCACAGCAGTACATTGCTTTGGTTCCATGCGGTAACTCTGGTCTTCTTCTTCAAGCTGGGGGCATACCAACCGTCATCTACTGTAGATAATACATTGACTTTGGACGAGTACCTCATACAACCCCACTTCAAAACACCTGAACTATCCTTTTAAAATTCTGCTTCCAAGGGGCTATAAATGTATTTTTTATTCTGTGACATACAGTACGCAGTTGTTTGAAGTGCTTTTTAAAATCAATTTAAATTTGACCCAGGTCTGATGAAAATAATAAACGTATGTGTAAAGAAAAAATGAGAAATGTTTGTCTTTATGCAGAGCATAAAGGTAATTGGCCTAATTCCCTGTTTATAGTGTAGCACAACATACACCTGCCTGCTAAATAAAGGCATAGAGGAGAGTTGGCTGATGATTGAAGTCTCAGTGTTCTTACAAACATGTATGTGTGTGTATATAGATGTTAAAGTTGCTGTATTACTTGGATCTGTGGCTGGTGCTGCTGCTGAAGCCTTGGAGAAGGCAGCGGGGGCCCAGACCCGTCCAGCCCACAGCCCAACTGGGACAGCACTAAGGGGGGGAGGGGAGGAGGGAGAGAGGGAACCCCAGAGGGAAGGATGTGGCGGCGAGAGGGAGAGAAGCAGGAGAAGGAATGGAGTAAAGTATGAAGAGAGAAAATGCACATTCAGGCAGAAGTGGGGGTGGTTTTGAGGGGGAGGATGGGGGGAGTCGTGGTTTCAATGATGGAAAGAGAAAGAGATGAAATGAAAGAAAGAGGTAACATTGCAGGGAGGCCAACAGCACAGGTAAACGACCGTGTGCATGGACATTTTTAAGTAGATTATGGGCAAATAGCGTGAAAGGGGGTGAGCCGAAAGGTGCGAGTGAGCAGGGAAAGTTGAGAAGGAGGACAGGAAGACAGTGCAAGAGGGAAAGAAATAAGGGTGGGGGCAAAAAACAACAGAGAAAAAATAAAAAAAAGAGAGAATGTAGCAGAGAAGAAGGGGAAGTTGAGTCTCTCCTGTCAGTTGTTACATGCTCCATTCAGAGGAACAATGGCTAACTTCAGTAAAAATTATCACGTTTAGTTACAGACTAATGAGTCCTAATGTACAGTAATTACAATAATGAATACATTAGTAAATTCTATCTCATTAGTACTAGTTAGTGTCATGGTGTCAATTTCTTTTGAAACTGGTTAATGGACTGAACGAAGAGAAATGTTTTAGGGGAATTGGTATGTTTTTAATGTGTGTCTGTGTGTGTGTGTCATACTTGCTGCCTGTGGAGACATGAAGCCTCCCACTCCCAGGTTGATGACCGCTGTTTGCTGGCTTCCTAAACTTTGATCTGACCCCTGGTCACCCTGAGAAAACAGTCACAGGCAACACAGGACAGTGAGGTCATCACACACCTGTTCACTGCCGTCACAAAATCCTTTCACTGCAATGACTTGAGCAGTAACGTGTGCAGTGCCTACAATATCCAACACTTGTATTAAACTGTATTTTTTACAGCATTTTTTCAAAAGAAAGTTACAAAATCTACAAAAAAAATAACTTAATGCACTTGTGCAAGTTATGAAAAAGTCAGAATTAAAAGTAAGTCGTAACCCTTTTTCCTTCAGGAGCACAAGCATTAGTTTACCTACCCTTTACAAAGCAACATTGTTCAAAAGAAATAAAAGTACAAGTCAAATAACACTATCAAATCTACGTTTTAAAAGTGATTTTTGCTAGTTCTCATGAGGGTCCGGGACCAGCAGTTATTATGTGGTTATGAGGTGTTTTGGCCGCGGTTACAGCTTCTGCTACAGCATTTTCTTGAATATGTAAGCATCACCTCCTTGGCACTGCTGGGTTCTGGGCTTTTCTCCCATTATTACTTGCTCTCGACTCGACAGCTGTCATGAGGTCATTCCACAGATTTTCCATTGTGACACAAGTCTTGGCTTTGCCTGAGTCACCCGAGCAGTTTCAATTTCTTGTTCTAAAGTCAATACAGTTTGGTCATTGTCCTGTTGGACCATACATCCTTGGCCCACCTTTTTTTTAGGAGTAACTTCTTTTTAGACGTCTGGCCACTCATTTATCACCTCCCTAACCAAGCTATAGGCCTGCAACTAACAATTATTTTCTTTATGGATTAATCTGGCGATTCGTTGTTTGGTCTATAAACTGTCAGAAAATGGTGAAAAATGTAGATCAGTGTTTCCCAAAGCCCAAGATTACATCCTCAAATGTCTTGTTTTGTCCACAACTCAAAGATATTCAGAATTTTTACTTTTTTTTCTTAAATAATTACTCAAACCGATTAATCGATTATCAAAATAGATGGCGATTAATTTAAAAGTTGACAATAAATTGATTAATCGCTGCTGCTCTACCAAGCTAGGTTGTTCAATTTTGTTGACAAAGAGGTAAACAGTGTCTTGGTAATTACAATTTTTTTTTTATTTCTCTGTGAAATAAATTGCTGTGGTTTTGTGAACTCCTAACACTCTCTCTCTCTTTCTATTTTGACACAAGGTACCCAGTTTAGATATGTGCAAACATGGACACTATACATCTTTCTAACATAAACATTATTAAACACAAATGTTTCAATTCCAGATTTAGTCTTAACACAATATGCAATATTCCATTGTTGCAATTAATATGTTTTTGTTTTTTTACTATGTGTGTATGCGATTGCGCCTTCGCCCAATGTCAGCTGGGATCGGCTCCAGCCCCCTCGCAATCCTGAACAGGATAAGCGGTTACAGATAATGGATGGATGGATGGATGGATGTCATTGTGTGTCTCACCGTCTCCCCCTGCTGTTGAGGGCTGGAGGTGGCCGACTGACTCTGCTGTGGGGAGAACTGAGACAGCTGCTGCTGCTGCAGAGAGTTAAAGATGAGAGGACCGGTGGGGATCTGGAGATGAATAACACACACCAACAAAAAAACAAACAAACAAAAAGTGGGGGGAGTAACAGAGAGGGAGATGAGGATGAAGGTAGGGTTGGAGATGGAGAGAGGAGAGTCGGAGGGAAAGGAATGACGCACATGTAGGCAAAAAAGGGACAAGGGCAGAGGGAAACGGGAGAATTAGCAAAGCAATCAAACAACACAGGGTAACTAGACCATCACTACTATCCGAATATAAGAACTAGAACAACTTGATAAAAGGCGATTCACTACATGGCATGTGCAGTGTGGTGCAGGTAAAAGGAAGTGTGATGAAGTAGAGCTGTGCAGTTGATTCACACACACAGCTCATCACTATTCCAGGTGTGGTAACACAGGTGCAGGATCAGGACACTAGCTATATCAAACAGATACCCAGCGCACGCTACTAACAGACTAACTGGTAGTGTGTCATACCTGTAGTAGGTTCAGTGGTCTCAACCCAGCACTGCTGTTCAGGCCAAAAGGACTCACTGGAACACAAATCAGAGTTAAATTTACCAGACAGAACAGTACAGACAAAACTTACTATATCAACTCATCACTGGAGGTTTTCATCAGACCCACTGGGCTTCTTTTACTGGACGATTTTTTTGATCATTCAATTTTTGCTGAGTGGTTAATAACACATTTTTCTGTGGTGTGACAAACTCAGAACATATTCATTTAGCTTTACCTGAACTTTAAAGTGGTTGTAGGCAGTATATTTTTGGCATCATTGGGCAAAAATTCCATAACAACCTTTCAGCATATTGTAATTCAAGTGTTCTGAGAGATAACTAGACTTCTGCCCATACCAATCTTTCCTACTTCAGCTTTAAGTACTGTATAAAGTCACTTGTTTGATTCCTGGAGCAGCCAATGTGTGTTCAACCCTCTCAAAATTTGTTCGAGCAAAATCCTCATTTCTTACTGGTCAACTTCAAATTGCTGATTGTGCTGTAGGATCCTGTTTGGTAAAATTTGGTCAGCATCCCTGAAGCTGGAATTCACTATTATGCTCAAGGACATGTCAGTTGGTTGGATGCAAAATAACATGGGGACTTCATCTGGAGGGCAGTCTCCACCCTGCTACCCTGTAGCATGTTTGTCTGCAGGTCATGTGGAGACTGACTGCTCATAACCGATTATAGTAATACTTCAGGGGAAGTGGCATTGAAATCTCTTACCAGTCTGTGCTGCGGACTGCATGGTGGGCATCAGCCCTCCAGGAGGCAGGATTCCACTCAGGTTAAGGCCTGGACCCAGCATGGGGTTGGAGCCGCTCATCAAGGTCTGAGGACTGCTACACGAAACAGCACAGGCTCGTTATGAAAAGCGACAGTGACTAGCAAGTGACAAGAGAGGCACCAGATACTGTTTTATTCTCTCACCAGACGGAGCTGACCACGTTGATGAAATTGAGCCCTGCCGGGTTGGCCATGACCTGCGACGAGGTGGTTCCCGTGGTGATGGACGTGCCCATGGTGGGCAGGGGGATGGTCATGACGGGCAGCGGCTGGCTCAGAGCCAGTTGCTGCTGGGCGAAGGGCGTGAGGAGGGCGGGCTGCGACTGGCTCTGAAGCATGGGAGGGTCTGAAGGGGTGGGGGTCAGCGAGAGAGGAGCAGAGAGGGAGTCGGAGGGGTGCGGGGTCGAGCACGGCGTGTTGGTGGGTGTGGGGGTGGATGGCTTGGGGGTCCCCGATCCTAAAAGAGGGGAAAGTGGGTCAAAACATTGAAGAAGAAAGAGAGGGGGACTTTTCAGCAGGTGATGCCTATAAAGTTGTCTAAGGAGGAGCTTAACACGACAAAAAACGAACTGAAGAGTTCAATTAAACTCACGAGGCTCTCCTGTCAAAACTTCACCTCTTTTTCTGGCAATTTGCACAGCAGCTGGTTTTAATCAGAATGCATAATACTATAGTGCTTGTACTGATGCAGTATTCCGTGTACTTGTCAGATACGTCCCTGTGGTTTTATACTTTTTCGTGCCTTTCCGTATTTCCTAAGACCTGGAACCTCGTCAAGTTCATTTTTCATAATTTGTCAAAAAAATTATTCCAGATCTGGAAAACTAGGGAGGCTCGACAAGAGCTGAGGTAAGACATTCCAGTACAACTCAATCGCAAAACTGTTACTGACGAAAGCAAGCGGCCCAACAGCGAGTCGGGACTGGGCTGTACTCACTCTGTGTGGAGCCCATGGGGGAGAGGGAGGCAGGCGACAGCAGGCCCACCTGGCTCAGCTCCATGGAGTGTTTCCTGTTCAGAGACTGGCTTTTGGCTGGAGGGGGCGTAGGACACTTGAGTAGACCACTGGTGGTTTGTGAACTATATGGATTACCTGTTGAAAAAAGGATATTTACTGCAACCTTTTCATAATAACGAACAGGGAGTATTGGATAGATCTGGATTCATCCTGGTTAGGAGGCAAATCTACACTGAGCTTGTCACATGGACTATCACTTTATAACCTCATGACTGTATGACTTCATATTTAAGAACTTGTTAAGTTGGCATTTGTGCTCTACGCCCAACTGAAATATTTTGCCCTTGGGTTTGACCCTTACCTTGACCAGGGGTGTGAAAGGTCAATCCTTCCCCTCTGATACCTGACCTCAGTTTCACCCAGCTGTCTTAATGCTAGCCATGAAAGGAAAAATCCACCACTGACATTTCTGTGCTGCTAGAGTTAATCAAACTGGGATGTTTGATGCAGTCCAGAAGTTTTTTTGCTTTTGCCATTTAAGGTTCGGTTGCACCCTTTTTCCACCAGCCTGTCTCGTCTACTTTGGTTTGCGATTATCTACGATTTCCAGAATTCCTCTCAGCTAACCCCACGAGAAAGGGTGTGAATTTGGTTCATTCAATTTTGAAATATTTGCTGGGGTGAAAAGAGCACCACAGATAGCAACAGGTGGGAGATTTTTACACGAATGTGGCTAGTTAAACATTTTCCCTTTCTTTCTGTATCTGTACTCTACGACCCTGCTCTCAGGAATTACGTAGGATCACCACATGCTTGCGCTTTGTCAGAAGTAGCAGATGTACCTGAGGAGCCGCTGCCTGATCCTGGAGGCAGTTTGATGGGAGGGGGTCGGTGCTTCACCCCTTTTCCCAAAACAGACGTCTGGACCAGTGGGGAAATACCATCACCCTGCAGAGGACATTTAAACCAGTTTGTTAGACACAGTGCGTCACAACAGTAACACAAAAGTAATTTTCTCAACATCAGCACAGTCAATCCTTAAGTGTGTGTCCGAGTGCTCATTAGGCTCAATATATTTAAAAAATCCAATTGTTTTTACTCTCAATAATTTAAGTTAATTCATGAAGGAACAACAAGAAACAAATATCAGATAAGGTAAGAATCAGTGGAGATGTCAATTCCTTTCAAACTCTATTCAAAAGAAAGAGTGAATTCCTCAAACCTTTCCTACATCCAAGCAAGGCAGTACTTACCTCATCTTTGCTGGGGGAGGGAGGCCCCTGTCCCACGGTGCCTGAGTTATGGGACATTTTGACCTGACACTTCAAATCTCTCTCATACACCCCTTTGTACTGAGTAAGAAACCTATGAAACAGACATAACACAAAATGTATACAAAGCTCTCCAACAGCATATCCCTAAAAACCGCTCATTTGACAGGATTAGCTTCTCAACAAAAGCCAACATTGGTGACTCACCGGTCTGCATCTATCTTGGAGCCTATGAGGAAGCTGTGAACGAGACAAAAGAGACGGAGACGAGTGAAATCACAGTGGCATTTCAAATCCAGTCATGTATACTGAATTCGTATCGCAGATCGTCCTTACGGGGAATGTATGAGCTTCAGGTCTGTGCTGTCCTCCTCTGCTTTTGGTTCTTTAGCACAGTAGATCTTCCCATACACCAGCGGGTCCCCCATCGACTGGAAGATAGACACCTTGGTCATCTGGGGTTGGCCCCCGACCTCGCACTCAAACGTGTAGTCGTCTACAACTTCCTGCGTAAAGAAAGTGGACACAGACAACTGGATGAAAGAGGTTTGTATGAGTCATAGAAATGTTATAGAAGTGTGGTGGTAAAGTCTAAACAGGCTTTGATGACTGAGCACATCAGCGATGTTGGAAAAAGCAGTGTTGACTTGGTTTCCATGGATATTTTTGACTTTCTCTAACATTAATGACAATGTTTTATGACAAGAAGCAGAAGAGGGAGAGAAAGGAGTTAATTGTAACCACACAGAGAAAGGCGAACTATAGTCACAAACATTAAAGGGATAGTTCGGGTGTTTTGAAGTGGAGTTGTATGAGGTACTTATCCATAGTCAGTGTATTACCTACAGTAGAGGAAGGTCGGCACGTCCCCAGTTTGGAGAAACAGACAGGAGTTACCGCACAGGAGCAAAGCAACGTACTGCTGTGAACGGGGCCGGCAGCAAAACATATTTTAGTCACCTAAAAGAAAGGCTCACCTAAAAAAATCAATATCAGTTTAAGTGTACGCTATATTTAGAATATTTTCCGATGGGGAACTGATCTGAAAGTGAGTCTGGTGGATTTGAATAGAGCATAAATAAGTTTCACTTACAGTTCAGTACCCTGTTGGAAAGGGCTGTCTGATGGCAAGATAAAGCGATGAAAATATTCTAAATATAGCGTACACTTAAACTGGTACAGAAGTACGTTGCTTTGCTCCTGTGACGGTACTCCTGTCTATTTCTACAAACTGGGGACGTGCTGACCGTCGTCTGCTGTAAGTAATACACTGACTATGGATAAGTACCTCATACAGCCCCACTTCAAAACACCCGAACTATCCCTTTAATGCTCGCTGTAGGAACTGGCCCTGCCTTGTGACCTTGGCTGACCTACTCTCGCCTACAGAGCAATACACGGTCAGACTCCCGCATATGTGGCTGAACTACTTCGCCCTTACTCATCAGCTCGCTCTCTTAGGTCAAACATGAAATACCCGTTGTCTGTCAAACGCACTCGCCTGAAGACCTGTGGTGATCGTGCTTTCGAGGCAGTAGCACCTAAACACCGGAATGCTCTGCTCGCATCCTTACGGTCCACTGACTCAGTGGATTCTTTTAAAGGCCAGTTAAAGACTCACCTGTTTAGATAGGCGTTCGGGTATCCTGTATGTACCAGACTTGCACTTTATGTATGTATTGATGTACTTTTCTCTATGCATTGTGTTTTACTTATTAATTTATTAATCACGTGGCTCGTGTGGTCACCGCATCTTTATATGAGTTCTTTCTTGTATGTTTGCATAATTTTTTCATTAAGCACTTTGTGATGTATGTCTGTGAAAAACGCTATATAAATCAATTTTACTTACTTACTGTGCCTAGCACCACCTGTTTTAAGGCCCACCACCCAGAAAATATTACCCTTCATGTCACTGACCTACATAAGGGATGAAGTATGTTGTATGAAAATATGGGAAAAGGAGCCCAAGCACAATTTATGGACAGAAACAATGTCCCTGACACGGTCCATCTGCAGTCCAGTATGGTGTTTTTTTTTTCCAGAATAGCAGAAGCATGTGTGAAATTCAGAAATGTTCCACATTAACTGCAGTTTTGTGGTCATTTTATGGTCCATCAACAAGGAATCCTTTTAAGGTTGTTCACCCACTTGGGAGCTATCTTTTCGGAGTTCACACTTTTCTCATTGTTTACACTAAACAAAAGCCCTTTTTGACTACAAAACCAAGAGGCTGCCTGGGAATTTTGCACAGTGCAGCGGGGGCATTTTTCCCCCTACAAAGCTTTACACACAGCTACTCCCCTGCTTATTATCAACAGCAAACGGCCAGCATTGATCCGTAGCCTCAGAGAGTGTTAATGCTGCTGTCACACTTACCTCAGCAGGCCAGATCACAGTAGTGGGCTGAGAGTCCTCCAACTGCAGAGATCTCTCCACCACGGCGTACTTTTCCACCTAGAGCAACACACCAACAAATCCATCTGGTTTGTTATGCCCTACATTATTACTGCCAGACTATGAGAGCTGAGTGGGTTTTTAAGTGGTGTTGGCTCAAGTGTGTAAGTGACAGTGTTATAGAGGACCACTGGGCTACTTACATCAATTTCCTTCGGTACGGTTAGTTGGCAGTTGCTCTGCTTCCACATGTCAACACACTGCAAGTGACGACAGCCGAGAGGCAACGAAGCGCGAAGGCGAGGACGACAGCCGCAGAGGAAAACAAAAAGATTTACGTATGAGCAAAAACAATTGTGACAGCATGCAGTGACCTATGCTGAAGTACAGATATTTCTCAACAGTGGTAAACAATAAACAGAAAAAGGGGCAGAACTGAAACATCAGCTTGTTTTCCGCTGTGATTTTAGCGACTCCCTTGTGGAAATTATCAACATTTCCTCACATTTAATTTCAATGTGATTCGTGTCGTGATAGACAGACAGGTGGGTGGACGAATAGGTAAACAATTTTCATCATGCGAGAGAAGAGCTACCAAATAGTAAACAGCCTATCTGCGTATGTACACTACACACAGATATAAATGCTTGTGAAATCGTGGGCGTATTGACTACTTACGTTTCCGATCTTTGAGATCTTCAGGTCTATGACAGGGGCAGGTTTCCTCTCCTTCCTCCTCTGCAGGTAGTCGTAGAGTCGCAGCTGCGGAGGCATGGGCATATGGGAAAGCTCCTGCTGCCTGTTCAGTGCAGCTCGAGAGTGCCTCTTGAAACACCTACGATGCAAACGAAGAAGCAGTGCGCGTCTTACAATGATCAAGGCCTTGGCTTCATTCATTCTTTTTCACAGTCACAGAGCTTTCATTTTCATTCCATTTCAAAAAGATAAAAAAAACATTCATAAATGAGCCGTTTCCTCGACTGAATTCAAAGTGAGCCGAAGAGTGCGCGAGCGCGTTCAGTACCGTTTCATGGAGCGAGTGTTCATTTTCTGTTTGTTGTAGAGCAGGCGGTTGGCTGTGCAGGTGACAGAAATGGAAGGGTCCAGGCACAGAGGTTCAGCTGTGGCCAAAATCAACTGACTCTCCAGCTGTAGTTTGTCATCCTAAAGCGAATGAGAAAAACAAACGCTACAGGAAACACCTGTCCAATGTGCTGATGCTATAAAGGAAAGGGAGGATTGCCTACTATTATGGTCATTTGTATTAGCTAAGGCAAAGGGGAAGACCGTTAGGTGTCGGATGAGGCAGGATTTATTCTTTTGTTTCTCAATGAGATAATAAACACGACACTTTACCTGTGTCCACTTGTGGTGGTCACTGGTCATGGCATGGACATCACAGATCAGAGTCTGCAGGGAAAAAAGACAGATATAACTCAGCTTTTCTACATTAAGGGTCAACTGTAAGTTTTCACTCATTCCAGGTCCTAATCAAACAGTATTAGAGTATTTGTTTTACAGTTTGTTTCGGCCTGTGTCAGAGAGGATTTCCATGTATTCTATTGGTTTACCTGCATGGTTGGCCGCAGCAGGACGTGTCTGCTCTGATAGGTGGGCATCTTGGTATTACCAGACTGCCTGTAGTCTCTCACCTCTACTATTACACAGCCACAGTGGAAGATGTTCACCTGAGACAAATTAGACACGGTGGATGTCAACCAACAGAACAGATCTGGTCTCTTTATACATTTAAGACGTAAATACAAAACCTGTCTGAAGCTTTTGCGTATGCTTCACGATACCTGCATTACTGTAACCTCACCTTTGAATCGTTTAGAAGTTAAAATCTACTGTTGATACAGTGGAAAACGTTTCAGAATCTACAAAATGATTCATGCACTTGCATATTTACACACCTGCGATTTCTCCAACAGATCCACCAGAATAGGAGGCAACTCCTCCGCATCTAGGTACTCCAGGAGTTCCCCTTCTTCATATGGCAGACGGATGGTTTCAGAATCTAGAAAGCAACACAAACATGATTGTTAGAGACGAGACGATTGCGGTACACAGATCAGAAACGAACAACTGGATGGACTTTACGTATTTGCTTAATTGTCGTCTCTCACCAGATCCATTTTTGCCCCTGAGCATTAAAGAATAGCCTTCATTCCCAGGGTACAAGTTGACCACCAGACATGATACAGACTCCTGAGACACCAGCTTCTCCAGTAGATTCACATTTCTCCTCAAATTCTTCAGAAAGACAAAAAAAACAAAAAAACACATAAGAGACAAATCACCCAAAATAGTAACAAAAAACATGCGAAATCTATGAGGGAAAAGTATGTTATCACTGCTTTCCACCCACATTAACCTTGAGTTGAAGCTGTTAAGTGGTGGTTTCACACGCTTTTCTAAAAGAAAATGTAACAGACAAGGACTGCAAATTGTTTTGTTTTATTAATGAAATGTATTTGCTAATGTACAAATATGTTGGCCTATTTTGATATTGTGTAGCAAATCATTAAAAAGCAAAAATTATTATACCGGCTGTTAGGGATATATTTGCTGTATATATATATATATATTTTCCGTTTGAGGCATCGAATGCGCTGCCTGGTAGTAACGTCACTACCGGTAAAACGTGTGTGGCACATTCACTTCGGCTCTTTTCTGTCAGTGGCGATTTTCGAAAAAAATAATCGACTAATTCACAGTGATTTTCGAATAGTATTTTTGCTTGGAATGCACTTCCCTACCGCCTGTCTTGTCCATGTGAGCAGGGCTTTTTCTACATAGGCAAATAGCACAAATAGATGCCTGAGAGATCCCCTCGCTGAGCATAAATATGCCATCAGTCAGGAATCGCGACTACCCTATGGCTAGATACTTTAGTGAGTATCACGGCGCTAATGATTCCTTGTTGCTTACAGAGGGCATTGAACATATTAAACCGTTGGTCAGGGGGGGGGGTTACAGGTTACAAACACTTTACCAGAGGGAGACTTTTTGGATCCATCGATTGGATGCCTTAAAGTATCCTGGTCTTAACGAGGATATAGACTTTACATGCTTTCTGTAAATACATGTAAATAAAATGTATATATTTTTTCCTCTCTCTGTATAGGCTCCCATGTTTGTTTTGCAGCCTTTGTTATAAACTAGGAGTATTTTTCATTGATGATGTACATAAATTACTTGTTTCTGTGTTATTTGTTCATGATATTTTGTAATATTTTGTAGTATTATGGTGATCAGGTGATTGCCTCCCATTGGTTGTCAATACCATATAGGTGAGGCCACATCCGCTGTGTCTGTTTGTTGAACGCCCTGACGAAGACCAGTGGTCGAAGCATGCTGGCTTTTTTAATGATTTAGCTACTATAATAAAGGCTTTTTAATATATTTTATTTCTCGTTGCCACTTGTTTTAGTATTTTGGAGTGCCTGGATTGCCTTCCTGTCTAGCAAAAATTATTACTTATAATGTGGACGTGGAATTTATATTTTTACTTTTGATGTACAGTGTTTATAATTTATGATCAAACAGATTTTACCAATCAATTGGACATTACTTAACAACCATTTAGTTGCCTATTGCAGTTAATAAGAAGTAAAAAAAACTTGAGCTAACTTTGACACTCCTTTCTGAGCCCATTAGTTAGAAAAAGACACGCTGTTCTTTCACGTTGATACACTGGAAACATTTTCAGGCAAAGCGACACATAACCCGTGCATGTTTTAGAAATCATTATAAACACAGTTCAATGTCCCGAAAATCCCATTTTCCCCCACTCATTCCCTATAGACTGGAATGAACAACATTTCAACGCATGCCCATAATTAACTAGTCATAACTGAGAGTCACAACACAAACCTTTAACTCTGGCTCTTTTTCACATTCCTCGATGTACAGCTCATAGAGCTTCTGATACAAACTCTTCCTCCCGCCGGATGAAATTCTTCTTTTGGCCGGTCGTTGTCGAGCACTTTCAACAATGTACTGAATAACAGATAACACACTGTGTTAATGGATGATGGGACAGATGGTGCATGTGTGCTATTCCTTTCTCTTCCTACAAACACACAAGACTGAAAAAAAAATGTTTTTTTTTCTTACCTCAGCTCGATCCAATGCATATTCCAAAACTTGTTGCTTTGGGAAATAAGAGTAAAAATGAAACAGATCAGTCACAATTGGAAACTAGAGGGTAGAACAAGCTGTGCAAGTCCTGGTGGAGGTAGAATAGAAATAGAAAAGCTTTATCGTCATTGTACATGGTACAACGAAATTTGGAGGGCTTCTCCTGATCAGTACAGTTAAAAATAACAAATAAAAAGAAACAGACAAGCTACAATACGCATTCATTCCACCATTATACACATAACATTCACAGTACCCATTCGTTCCCTACATAAACAGATATATTTGGAGTGCTACTCCAGATCAGTGCACTTAGAAACTGATCTAACCAGGTTTCTGGTTGGATGCTTTATCTGGTAGCCTATGAAACATCACTGTGGATATCTATTGGATATACAGTATATAAAAGACCTGGAAGAGATGAGACTCACCATTGTGGTCCACCGCCAGCTGCAAGGCGAGTGACGGTAGACGATGCTGTCCTTTCTGCCCCACTCTGTCACCTTCTTAAAGTGACCATTCACACCCTGCACAGCAACACACAGGAGACGCATTGAACGCAGCACGGACACACAAACGCAACTACTAGATACATTAACACGGATACACTCGGCGTTGTTGTTATTAGGACAGTTACAGTAGCCAAATAGCCTGGCTTGTAGTCAAGCAGATACCAACACACAAACACACTAAGAAGAGTGACGAGCGAAACTGTTTCATTCTTACTTGTTTCATCGTTTGCGTATACTTTAAATATAAGTAAATATAAGCACAATATGTCTCAGAGTCGATAAAACTAGAGGTAGCCTCGGGTTAGTGGTATCCCTGGTGACCGGGAGCCCAGGCAACAGAGCGGCTGAATAGCAACAAGCTCGTCGATGCCTGACCCGTTGAGGCTAACGCGGGGCTAACGTTAGCCTGCTAGCCCCTTTCCTGGTGGAACAAGCTGTAAGTTTACCAGCTACGCTAATGACGTTACGTCGTCCGGGACGCGAACCGATACAGCGACGTCAATGTCGGCGAACGGGATGGACTTGCCTTGTGAGTTGCATAGCGGTCGAGCGTAGCTCCGGTGCAAGAAGACGAAATGAAATTGAAATATCAGTGTCTTCATTGAAAAAAAGTCGGAGCAGCAGCCATTTTCCTTCCAGTGTGACAACAACAGCTAAACTTCCGGTTTTGGGGGCAGCGGTGGGCGGAGCCACGCTGAGCTGCCTGCTGGTGGTGAATTTGCACCACTCTTGAATTTCCCTCGGGATCAATAAAGTTACTATCTATCTATCTATCTATCTATCTATCTATCACTAAACTAATGCACAATATCAGCTGACACACACTTTAATAGGCTACTCCATCAAAAAGTAAGCACAACTACAAGCCAAGTATACCTTTCTGTAGGCCTATGTGGCAAGAATACTTAATTATACTGTTCTTAAAGATTAAGTACAAGTAGGCCTACAAGCCAATTAGACTTTACTGTATACTTGTCAGTATAAGCCAAATGTAACAGGGTCATTATGTACCCTATGTTTATCTATTCTCTGGCTTTTTATAATCACACAAAACGGATGTTGCACTTTATTTTGAATGGGAGAACCTCCAAACTCCAGGATATGTTAAGTTCAGAGCCCCTCCTCCTTCATTTCTTCTTCTGTGGTCCTAACTATAAATCCCCTTTGCCCCTTCCCCTCTCCCCTTTTTGTACAACTATCCTGTGGGAGAGGTGGGTGTCATTTCTTGTGTCTGATTTATTATCCTTATCCATCCTATTATTTATCGTACTGTTTTGTTTGTATTTTTGTTTATTACTGTGTTGTAGTGTCTATCCCAACATGTCAATGTACTAAGTTCAATGAAATAACATTTAGGAATATCATAGTTGCTTTAAATGTAAATGCTGTTAGCTTAACTAGCCGTAACTTTAAGCTAACTTCCGGTTGTGTATTTTATTGTGTGTGTAGGAGCTGGAGCGGGCCTGAGGGTTTACATGGAGGTTCTGTTTACCTGTGTGTTTGACAGGTATGGTTTACTGTGTATTTTACTGTATTCTTATGGTTAATGTTTTGCCGCTTCCCGCCCTTTTTTGTACAACTATCCTGTGGGAGAGGAGCTGGAGCGGGCCTGAGGGTTTACATGGAGGTTCTGTTTACCTGTGTGTTTGACAGAATAAACTATCTATGAAGAGATCCCGATGTCACGGCGTCCTGTCTATCGTAACACAACACAACGCAGAAGTCCACCGGTTACACAAGTATACTTAGACTTTTCTGTATACTTGTCAGTATTAGCCAAGTATACTTATGCATACTTTTGTTAATACTTTAATCGCATCAGGCTGAAGAACGCTTTTGTTCATCAGTCAATCTTGTTGCTGAATAATAATTAATGTGCTGCTAAGGAGATGTAATTCCAGAGGACAGATGGTAATTTTTTTAATGGGTTATGTATGGTTAATTGTGATGTGTTGTTGTTTTTGTCTGATGTGTCTTACTTGTCTGTTTGTGTATGGTAACAGTATGTCTATTGTATGTGCACTTTTTCTCAAATTGAGCTGCCTATGGACGCAAAATGAATTTCAGTGCAAACTGACAATAAAGTTGTATCGTATCGTATTGTATCGTATCGTATATCTCTGATAAGTACATAACAAGTAAACTGAAATTATACTCTCTTTATTTAAGTGTAAAAGAAGTATACTAATAGCACACTCGAATAAACGTCTTTTTGGTAAGGGATGAGAAAAATGAGCCCAGACCTGTTTGAATGTCTTTATAAGGAGATGCATATTTTATTACAACCACTCTTTTGCTCTTCAATACTGTGTGAACATCAGAAGCTTTAATCAATACTTTATACGATTTGAAAGCAAGGAGCTTCCAGTGGCCTTTTTCCCCCTGGGTCTGTTTAGAAGCTCTTTTGTTTCGCATATTTGACATAAACAGACTCCAGAGGTAATTAATTGAGATTATAGCCTGGCTATCAGAATATATATAGTTTAAATCAGTGGTTCTCAACTAGGGGTCTGGGGACCCCTAGGGGTCCTTGAGGGAGCTCTAAGGGGTCCCCAGAAAAATGGGGAATAGTTTTTTTTTCACTATTTAATTCACTAGAAGTGAGCCCAATGTGAGTAAGGGTCATAATAGTGACTATTCTGATTATAGGTTTCACCTCCTTCACGGTTATCTCCTCAACTGTAGTTGACAATTACAGAATTCTGGTCTTAATCATATCTAACTACCAAAATCTTATCAAATGGGGGTCCGTGACCTAATGTGTATCAATTTAAGGGTCCCAGGGACATGAAAAAGGTTGAGAACCACGGGTTTAAATAATGATCAATGTATACATAATTAGAGGCTAATTAGACTGCTGACCCTGAATTATAGTATCCAAGCACTGATTGCTGTTGTTACTATGTGTTACTTTTTGTTCATTCGGCTAAGAATAGTTCTGTTAATCAAAATGTGTTCATTTGAGTTTTGTTGCAAAAGGTCAAAAATAAATTATTCTTCTACTAAATGTTGGAGGATGTTTTAAGTTTAGGCACATTTGAAAAACAACTATTTAAAACAATGTATAACTTCAGCCCAAAGCATATACAGTACAATGTATAGCCCACATATTGGTGGGTTGAAATCCCTTAATTGTACAGTAGGGGGAAGAGCAGGATAGCAGATTCATTAGGCCGAATGCCACGGTGGAGCAGTCCAACAGCAGCAACATAAAGGACAACTGGATTCTGTAGATTTGTAAGAATTTTCCCTTCCAAACAGAGAACAATGTATGCATGTAATGTGCAGGCTACAACAGATATTTACAGCAGTTTTTGAGGACATTGTCTCTAAATTTTTCCATAAAGGTGTGTATAAAATATCCAGAATGAATCAGGTTTACAGGTTTAGATAGAAGAAGAATACTCGTTTTACCACTGTTATCTGTTGTACTTTTGCTGCACGTGGGTTTCACAGAAAAGTTACATAAAAATGACTGTAACCCTTATTGGTTTAAGCATCAGTGAGCAGTTTTGTATTTTTTTTTTTCTGGCTGTCTGTCTTGAAAAGTGTTCTTTCAACATCAACGTCTTAACAGCTCCTTTATGAGGGCAGAAAGGTTCTGGGTGGGGCTCAGTTAGGACCAGTCCTCACCTGCTGCACACACATACAACACGCACACTTTCTTTCAAGCGCTAAACGCTGTCTTTCAAGAGCTAAAAGTCCATGCACATGACAGGGCTTGCTTAGGGTCAGTCACATTTCAAAATGTGAGCCTCTAGGAGCTTTTCTTCTGTGCGCGCAGAGCAGGATTTCATGTGGTCACGGTTAGTTGGAATCCACATGTTGCAAACACTGCCAGAGTGTCGTTTTTAATGTATCCAGCAAATTAAAAATGGCTTGGATTTCCTCAACATTGCAAGTTTCTCCGTTGACTCACAACTTGCTTCATTAAGTGACTAATTGACCAGAAATGAATCATCAGCGGTTTTAAGTAATCACAGCGACACCACTTGTTGGACGGTGATTTAAAGAGATCCCGTAATGAAGCCGACGGTCTGACTATTTATCTGTATAAATAAAGAGAAAGAGTGAAGTCTGTTTCACATTGACCACTGAGAACCATCTCTGCTTCTTACTCTGACTGGTTTCCATCCAGGACATTATACCAAAGACCCAGACTGTTGTGCTGACTATACATCTTCATAATAATTCATCCTTTATGTCCTCACCAGTGAAGGGGGTTGGAACTTGGAATGACTACGGATATAATACTGAACAGCTGGAGAGTTGGACAATGTATTGAAGAAAAGAGAAAAGTACATGTGAGATTTAAGTGCATGGCAGTGTTCCCGAAAAACACAGTGTCTGCATTCAGAAATGCAGATACGTCTACTATACTGGATTTGAACCATGTGATAGACATTTGTGAGAGTTTTGTACAATAAGCTGAGTCAAATAAATCTGCCAAGTTACTGGTACGTTTATTATGAAGGCAATATTACAAGTGAGGTAGAGTTCGTTTTGATAATGATGATGACAATGAGGATTAGGCGCTCTGTGAAACTCGATCTCCTGTGGAGGGAAATGTTTGGCAGGCAGTCAGGTGTACATCTCCTTGGGCAGCTGTGGTTTGGGAGGTAGAGCAGACTGTCTACTTCTCACAAGGCTGGCGGTTCAATCCTGAGCTCCACATGTCAAAGTGTCCTTGAGCAAGACGCTGAGCCCCGAGCTGCTCCCCATGGTCAGCGCAGCATGTTGCATGGTAGTTCGCTACCATCAGTGTGTGTGTAAATGGGTGGCTTTGGTTAAAAGCGCTATACAAATGCAGCCATATGTGTGTTTCCTCTTTTGATTTTATTGAATGTCATTCCCTAAAGGAACAGTGTGTAAAATTTAGGGGGATCTATTGGAATATAACAATGAATAACTATGTTTTCTTTAGTGCATAATCACCTGAAAATATGAATCGTGTTTTCGTTACCTTAGAATGACCACAATGGACAAACCAAACACTGGCTTTAGATAGGGGCACTCGCGTTTTCACGTTTTCATGTTTTCACGTTTTCGCAGCCACCGTAGTTCTCCTACACACTTGGCACACAGGAGAAGTTTCAATATGGTTCAGGCTGGTCTCATACACCCTTCATAGCTATACCTACAAAAAGTAATGCAGTGTAATTTGTGTATATCAATTCGGAAATATATTTCAACTAGGAAATATAAAGAGTGGCGAACGCTGCGTAAGGAGGAGGTCAGGGTGGAGGGTGGGTCTAAAAATACCGGACTTTCACCCAGGAGACCAGAAGTCAATGTTGATTTATTTGTCACGTAACTTACGTACTTAAGTTACGCCACTTCCAGAGTTATTTTAAGCCAAACCAGTAGTTTTATTGCCTAAACCTAAGGAAGTCGTTTCCTGCAATGAGCGGAAATTGACACATGTTGTTGGACATTCGTAGGAAAGCGAACGAAAAAGGAGGAATAACTTTTTCGTAAGATATCATACCAACCGTTGTATGAGAATACGTTGGTTGGTTGCAACCTGCAACCTCACCATTAGATGCCACCAGATCCCACACACTGCACCTTTAACCACATTTAAATTAACATCCTCACCAACAACAGAAAAAGGATACTATTTAAGACTGCACTTGGAAAGTCAGAGCGGAAAACTGAAGGTCCTGAAGGTTCCCTGGACAAATGAACGTACTGATGAAGGCATCAATATGTATCAAAGAGCTGCCCTCAGAACAAGGCAATGTGTGGGGAATTTTTCACAACGATGCTGCTCTACTGACAAATTAAGAATGACAGTTGAGTAGTTACAAACCTAATTCCTACATTGCAGCCATGTGGCAAAAGATACAGGATTTGAGGATTTTAAGTAAGCTTCTCCAAATTAGCGATCATTGCAATCATTTATTCAGCTCATCCAAGGTACAGTTCACTCCGGCAAGGTAGAGGTGGCAAGTGTCCAGTTCTGGTGACTGAGACATCTACGTAAACAGCGTTTTGATTGCAATGTAAACGGCTCTTGGTTTTCATAAGTGCATCCAGAGTGGAGAGCTCGGGGGAACTGGATTTGTCTATTTTAGTTTGTGTGGGCATGTGAAGATAGAGAGTGCAATAAGTGTGTGCAGTGCTTATTCAAGAACATTTTCAATGTTTTTTTTTAACGTCTGTGGCCATTATGTCAACTTGTGATTTCAACATTTTGAAATAATTCTTGTCTTTTTACGAACAACTATGCACAAAACAAAAATGGTGCTATGGATTTGGGCTCAAGGTTAAAGGTGACAGTGAAATATGAAGTTACTTTTTTACTTTACTCTTCCCCTAGATTTGTATATGTGATACAACATTATAAATCTATTTTTCCAATACCTACTGCCGCTATTTATTTAATTACTGCTCCTACAATCACTTTAATGGACTGGCAACTGCAGAGGTTGAGTGGTGGTCCTTTAAACTTCTCTGCTTGCCAAGATTCACTTCTGATGAGTCATAACACCTGTGATTAAAATCTTTATTAAAGAAAAAAAACAATTTATAGATTAGTTCTGAGAAGCAAACCTGCAGGGGAAAAAAGGCATCAGATGACTTTCCAAATTCCTGACATGTGGCAGGCTTTTTAGCCGAATCTGTTGGAGGCTTTCAAATCCAAAAAAGTGTTGAGGCGTGATGGACTCACCATAAAATAAAGCCCTTCACAATAAGAGCCATGTTGTTTTGTTTACGAGAGGATGGAGGGACTTTATACAGATGCAGTCATTATTTTTGCTGTGCTATGAGCACTTTCTTTCCAGTCCGGGATGAGTGAAATAAACACACACTGTGGGAGATGACATAAATGAGACATTAGGATGTGCCAGTGGATCATGTAATATACTGTAGCAGGGTGTGTGTTCAGTGGGAATGGCAGAAACAAACTCTTCGCACAATGTTGACGCACAGTTGGCAGAATCTTAAATAAATTGCGCCTACATCTACTCTTACTTCCCTCCACTCTTCAGTCTCCCCTTCACACCTCTCTCACCTTGATGGACATGGGACCTGGAAAGTGTGGGAGAGACGACTTTTCCATCCCGGTCTGTTTTTTCTCTCCAGCGTAGAGATGAGGACTGCAGCTGTGAGAGAGTTTACAACATCAACCGCGGCCCCAGTGAAGAGATGTCCTGATTTTCCAAGTCCAAAACTTTCAAAAGTTAAAACTCTCTGGAGGATGTCACATTTCAAAGTATATGGTGCAAAAGTATAGGCTTTAAAATTTTACGATGTGTTACACCATACACCATATTACTGACCATTTCATAACAAAATAACCCAAATCTGCTCTTATCATAAGTAACTATAGAAGCACAGACATAGAAACAATTTAAATGTATTACTCAGATAATGCAAATTAATAGTTTCTATTAAAGGGTAACTTCAGTATTTTTCAACCTGGACCCTATTTTCCCATGTTTTTGTGTCTACTTGGACAACAATTTCTGAAACTGGTCCAGTATTGAGAACGCTGTAAATATGATGCTATTGGGGCAAGCTGGCACCACCATTTACCTCCATTAAAAGTGCTTGTTTTTGCCATGACAGGCTCTGATTGTTATTATAAGTGTCTGGCATTATGGAAAGAGTCTCGCTCAAGAAGAAATCTCGTTCTGAAATCTGGCGAGGTGACGTGTTGCTGGAAGACAACGGTGGAATAGTGGAATACACCCATAGTGGAAACGCGAGTGCCAGCCGGAGTTTGTTGTGTTGGGCTACAGAAAGCGTATAGTGTTATCTAAAAGATTTTCAATGTCACGGTTGAATATTTAGATGGTTTCGACAATGTGGATGAGGTCTTTGAATTCGATGGACACCCGTATTTATTTGAGCCAGAACATACGGATATTCCGATTTCACAACGAGACTTCTCTGAGCGGGACGAGGACACAATAACAAACAGACCGGATCAAGCGCAAGGTAAAGAATATGTTTTATTTCTCTGTAGAGCAAAAACAAGCACTTTAGTGACCGTAACCTTATATTTTGAAAAATACAATAGTTACCCTTTAATTTGGTGCATTAAATCTATTAAAAAAATGATATTACACCTCCTGAATAAACGAAGCTCACAAAATGCATACGAACCAAAAGAGTAAGGTCTTGAAGATAAATCACAGTGACTCAATAAGTCATGTAATATTACTCGTACATCCCTATGAGTGATAATATCTTCAAATTTCACTGCTCATCATCTCACATATACTTTGCTACTTGATGGTGTTGAGGGCCACTATTTATTCGCTAGTTTATAGGGTCCAGTTGTGGTCCTGAAGGGATTATAGCTGCCTATCTGGACTCTGTACACTACGAACTTGTGACTCAGCTATTGTCCCAAACAATGAGCTATTCTGTCGTGTTGTATAGGATTACAGTGCTGAAGAAAAATCTCCTGATTTCACAGGGGGAGAGGAGCCTGAAAGACCCACAGAGAGTTGGCCGGTAGCTGCGGTAAGACAAATGGCTTTCTCTTCATGGATCTGGTTGGACTTTATTTATGGCTAGAGAAACAAAACAGCAGCGCTATTGTTTTAGTTCACTGTCTAACCTGATTTTACATTCAATATTAACTGTGTAAGGCACTTCTAATCCAGATTTGGGATTATGTTTTAAATGGTGTTATAATTATGTACCATATGGTGAAACAGAGGGGAGAAAAGAATGGGTTTTCTAAAGACTGTCTTCAATTATGCAACTGATCTTCAGTTCAGAGGCCTCTGTTTCTGTGACATTCTCTAAACACGTACAGAAATTAATTATTTTTTTCATGTTTTTCTTCAGCAGCAGCAGCAGCAGCAGCAGCCCTTCTTTCTGTGAGGTCCATGCTGACCTCATCCATCACTAACAAGAGGCAGTGCCGAGATAGACATAAGGTCAGAGAGAAAATTTCTCTGGTTCAGTCTTACACTTCCCCGAAGGCTCGCAAGAATTCCAAACTTCTCGGTATTACAATTTGCTCGGGGTAAAATCAGGATAATTGGAGGGGAACTGTGTCACAGTTAGGTTTAAGTCCCGCTGAGATCACAGCTGGATCCGTTTTGTGACCTATATGTTCCATGTTTTCGAATCTGAATCAGGATAATGAAAGACCCCGAACACTTGTAAAAAAAATTATGAGTTATGGTTTGCCACATTTTGTGTGCACACAAACTACTGATGCTGTTGTTTTTCAGGACTGTCGAATTATTTTTGCCGTTGATATTGATAATTGATTGTACTCACTAATTGCTGAGATCTAGGAACTCTGTGACATCGTTAAAACACAAGCAGTTAGACAATAATCAGACCCAAGTTAGCCATACGTATTTGGAAGGGAAAAAACGGGTGAAAAAGGACAAATGATATAAGCTATAACTTCCTTAAAGGGTAACTATTTTCCCATGTTTTTGTTTCTTTTTTTTTTTTCAACACTGTTTTTATTGTGCTTTTAACAATTGAAACTTGCAAAACACAACTCTCCACATGAGAGGCCATACAAAGTATAGGAATTATAATTATACATTGGTGATAAACAATCTGTCATATAATACAAATTTACAGTTAACAGAAGAGTGTATTGCCTTACCAACACAGTTATGTTGGTGTTGTGTGTGTGTGTGTTTATTTTTTAAGCTTTGGGCCCTGTACTGGTGCTGGAGGACAAGCAGGAGCTAAGGGCTTCCCCTCTTGGGGCATGATAAGATCAACCACATGGCGTTTCACTGAGCAACACTTTATAAAGAGAAGGAAACTTGAATTTAAGACCCGAAGCTCTGGCAGCTGCCCCTCTGTGCTTGTATGGTAGCAGACTGTGTGTCTACATTTCAATAACGTGACCTTTTGTGACTTTTTGGCCCTCCCTGTGGTTAATGGCAGCTTCGCCAGAACCAGAGTCCAGCGGCGGTTCTTGCGCCAAAAACGAGGCGATTCACTCCCAGAGAAGCCCTGCAAGAGCTGCTGAGTGAGTGAGAGCGAACGTCAATGTTGGACATCGTCCCGAAACAGCAGGAGGGACCGAGGGATATTATGTGGGGAAGGGGATGGGGGGAGGGGAGAGAGAGTGAGCAATGGATAGTGCTGTCCAAACCAACAAACACTGTTTCATTTCAGCGGGTTAGCATGGTGTGGTTATTAGTATTGGGTGTATTTCCTCTGTGGAGTCATAAAAAAATAGTCTTGATTGATTTACTGTGTAATGAGGTCTTCACTGGCTGAAGCAGCAGGCCTTTGTTTCTGTGTTTTTTTGCAATCAAAAGAAATCTAACCGCACAACTTATCATCCCGATGGTTTTAATTTTTCATTTATGGACTCCCTAATCTGTGATTCTAGAGAAACTACGGCGAGTTATTTGAGCACATTAGAAATACTATAACTATTCAGCGTTATATAAAGAAAAGAGATGAGGAACAGGAAAAATATGGCTGAAAACTTCTAACCTGGCACCGCTGACTGCACTTCTACCTACGTCTTCCTTCCTGTTGTGCCAATTATCAGATCACCATGTTGAAATTGAGCTGTGTTAAGTGGGCAGCTTGTCTCTCTTCATCTGAAAACGAGCCCACTGGAAGTGAGCATAAACCTCCAGAGAGAATGAACGGCCCACTAAGACATTTTTCAGGAAATGACCGGATACATTTTCCCCTCCACTCTCATTACTGCTGCTAACACAGAACCGAGGCGTTAATTATCTTTGTCAGGAGTGGTGGACAAACGTGAGTTAAACGCTTTACAGCCGAGCAAGGTCTATAGCTCAATTTTAACTGACAACATGACGCCTGCAGACACATGGATGTGTGAATGCACGAACAAGCGAGAGCAACGGGTCGCTATCTTTCTCTGGAACTGCATGACTCACTCTTTCTCTCCTTTTTTAAGCTGCGTACAAAAACCTGAAAGGACAAAAAGGGCAGACAACACACACAAACACACACACACACACACACACACACACACACACACACACATAGAGCTCCTGTTTTTTCTCTCAGATAAGCAGCTGGATGGGTGTTTGGGTTGGAGCAGGGATTAACTGGCCTCTAACCTCGCCAGCAGCCCACTGGAAACCCACCACTGGGCAAAGGTTCACATGCATAAACATCCAGGCATGGTGGGAACACCACTCACACACAAACATGAAAGCAAGGATAGATGTAATGTAAGCCGATGACTGTAAAAAAAGATGGATGGTGCAACATGACTGACATCTTACTGACAGACCACTTTGGCTGCTGACATGTTGACAAATGTCTGCATAAGGAGGAAATAGTGAGGGCGGGGGGTGAAGCTGGTGTTAGCAGCCCAGATAGCGGAGAATAAATTAGCTTCTGCACATTTATTTTTCAGCTAGCTAACACAACAAAGTGACATTGAAATGTACGTCCTGAAAAAAGTGGAGATGAGCACTAGCAGAGTTATACCTCTTATATGAGTGATGCACTTTTTTTTCCATTTTCTGGGACTACTGTTTTTTGCAATAGACTCCATTATAAATTAGGAAAAAACAGTAGTCCCATGTGCCCAAATACTAGATATAGTACGAAAGAAAGTGGATGTATCTCAGAAACTACAAGGAGCACAATCAAGTATTTGGTATCTATGAACTCATAACAAGTTGAGTATCAAAGACACGCACCCATATGCTGTGTAAAAAAACTTATTTCATATGGAAAACATTTAATAAACTCGATGTTAGTGTTTTTCCTCATTTTTTTCATGTGTCTCTAAAAATTTGAAAATGGCCATGCCCGTTTTTCCTCGCCAAAATTTAGCCCAACTTTGGAGCGTTATTTAGCCTCTTTCCTGACATAGTTGGTACCAATGGATTCTTTAGGTTTTCTAGTTTAATATGATATCTAAACCTTCACTAGCTCTAAAACTGAACCTGCTACAGCCCCTGAAAGACAGTAAAGTCAGTCGGGATCGCGGGTCTCAGGGGGGTTAATAAAAGTGTGATTTTTCATGTGATCTAAAAATTTCAAAGTTGTACTGTTAGAAACTTGCCCAAAGTATGTCCATACCAAATTTCAATCCAGACTTTTGACCAATCAGAAAAAGTGTTGTGTTGTGGTATTTTCCCTTATCTAAATCTAAAAACTATGACACACACATACAAGCAAAAACAGATGTGGACACAAACAGCAACAGCTGCTTTGAAGTGTTGATCCCATCTTGTGATCAAAAAGTTTTAAATAAATAGAGCGTGCAGCTAATGTATGCTTCTAATAACTTCCATTTCACAGAACCATCCCTATTTGTTTCAGCGTCATGGACACAAAAATAACACCACCAGCGAGAAATTATTTAAATGGAAGTGGTGAGTCTGCAAGAGAAGAGCAAAAACAATTGCTCATCATCACCTTTTTTTTTTTAAAGAGGGCTAAGAAGATGTTTTTGATTTCCATAACCTCATTATATAACTGCCTCGATGGGAAAAATTAATTCTCCCTAACATCAGTCAGGCTGAGAGGAAATAGGAAGTAACAGAAGTCAAAGAGATCAGAGGAGAGTGGGGAATTCCTCTGGGTTTGAGTTAGTTTGACATTAAAGGAGGATGACAAACAATTTGAATTTATTAAACCTTATCAGGTGTCAAGAACCAAAACTGGCCGTAAAAAGTATCGATAAATCACACCACCAAAGACACAGCAATGTGCTGAGCCGTGATAACATTCCCCTATAATAAATGTATCCTGAAGTGATTAAAGAAAGTTGCTATAAAGAAATACAAGTCTAAACAAACTGGGTTGTCGTTCACCTGAGGGGAGGAAAATCAATCTAGCAGTCGGTGCTGACAAGGGCGATATTTCAGCCTTCAAATCCCATCATAGAAAAAAGTGTTTGGAACGGCTCTTAAAGGTTTCAGGCAATGATAACTTGAATTGTGATGAATTGCAGCTTAACAGGTGTGCGAGCCTTTGTCCCTCAACGCAGATCAGTGAGTCACGCAGAAGTGCTGATTCTTATTCTCTGGAAATGACTCAGGTTTGTTCTTTGTTCCCCTCGAGTCAATGTTTGGCAGAGCAGTAGGCTACATACAGAGTTTAACATCTAATTAACTTTATACTTAACATCTAATCTACCTTATACTTTTATCTGTTACTGTAAATGCTTATAAGCTGATGGTTTTAACTAGAAATTTCACCAGAACTGATTGTATCTCTGTGTGGGCAAACCTTAGACTTTGTGTCAACACATTGCAGCTTTTCACACACACAAAGGTGGAAACAGAGCCATGTGGTGTACTTGTTTGAGTGTGTGTGTGTGTGTGTGTGTGTGTGTGAGAGAGAGCCAGGAATCATTTCAGACAGGAATGGCCTGATGGGACAACACAGCATGAGGTCTTGGCCAAGGGAAACACACAGCGAGCCAGCCAGTGAACACATGTCCTCTATTTTCCAATGCAGTGACAAGTTAACTCCGTTACCACTCTGCCCACTTTCCTACTGCAATTGTCTGAGCGGATTAACTGGACGTTCGGGGCACACGCTTGTAGAACAACTGCCTCGAATTCAACAAATGGAAAGTGCTGTCATATAAATAAAATGGTAACGAGTGCAGGACTATTAGCCTCACAGACGGTCCAGAAAACTGCAGCCGATTAGACTGTTGTCAGGCTATTAAATAGGCGTTATTGGTCACTTTAAGCAGCGATGTGGGTCAACGGGGTTCTACTGCACCCAATAGTAGGTTTCATCATCTATTCACATGGTCGATCACAGAAAGAAGGTATAAAAGAACACAACAGTGACCTCTAGCGACCGTAGTAATTATGACGGGAGCAGCAGCGGAAGCCAGGCGTTGTAGTGTAGACATCGTGAAACTCCATACAGGGTGGAGCTAAAACTGGTGTAATATGGCCAAATTTTCTAGTTTTAGTTAAGATTCTTGCTGCAGCGTTATGAACGCGGTAGAGGTTCAGAGCTGTGCATGAAAGCCATGCGAGTTGCATATTCTAGTCTGACTCTATATAGTGAACAAATTCATTGATTATACAAAGCGATTTAGCTGAACAGCAGCCCGCAGATCCCCGTGCAGAACACGGGCCTTACATTTCTGCACAACTATATCATGGCACAAATTGTTGAGTTGTGTTATTCTAAATGTCTCTCACAATTCAGTCTGTACTGGCACAAATGTTGTGAGCTTGGCCAAAACACACACAGACTAAATGGCTCCATACAGTTAAAGCCACTGACATTGGTTGGGCCCGCTGACTTCAGGCCTTTCTGAGACTTATTAGGGCCCGAGCACCGACGAAGTCGGGTCCGAGGACCCTATTGAAACTGAAGGAATTATTATTATTCTTTTTATTTTTCACAAAAATGAATCGCCTTTTTGAGGCGGAGAATAAATTAGCTTCTGCACATTTATTTTTCAGCTAGCTAACACAACAAAGTGACATTTAAATGTACGTCCTGAAAAAAGTGGAGATGAGCACTTGCAGAGTTATACCTCTTATATGAGTGATGCACTTTTTTTTCCATTTTCTGGGACTACTGTTTTTTGCAATAGACTCCATTATAAATTAGGAAAAAACAGTAGTCCCATGTGCCCAAATACTAGATATAGTACGAAAGAAAGTGGATGTATCTCAGAAACTACAAGGAGCACAATCAAGTATTTGGTATCTATGAACTCATAACAAGTTGAGTATCAAAGACATGCACCCATATGCTGTGTAAAAAAACTTATTTCATATGGAAAACATTTAATAAACTCGATGTTAGTGTTTTTCCTCATTTTTTTCATGTGTCTCTAAAAATTTGAAAATGGCCATGCCCGTTTTTCCTCGCCAAAATTTAGCCCAACTTTGGAGCGTTATTTAGCCTCTTTCCTGACATAGTTGGTACCAATGGATTCTTTAGGTTTTCTAGTTTAATATGATATCTAAACCTTCACTAGCTCTAAAACTGAACCTGCTACAGCCCCTGAAAGACAGTAAAGTCAGTCGGGATCGCGGGTCTCAGGGGGGTTAATAAAAGTGTGATTTTTCATGTGATCTAAAAATTTCAAAGTTGTACTGTTAGAAACTTGCCCAAAGTATGTCCATACCAAATTTCAATCCAGACTTTTGACCAATCAGAAAAAGTGTTGTGTTGTGGTATTTTCCCTTATCTAAATCTAAAAACTATGACACACACATACAAGCAAAAACAGATGTGGACACAAACAGCAACAGCTGCTTTGAAGTGTTGATCCCATCTTGTGATCAAAAAGTTTTAAATAAATAGAGCGTGCAGCTAATGTATGCTTCTAATAACTTCCATTTCACAGAACCATCCCTATTTGTTTCAGCGTCATGGACACAAAAATAACACCACCAGCGAGAAATTATTTAAATGGAAGTGGTGAGTCTGCAAGAGAAGAGCAAAAACAATTGCTCATCATCACCTTTTTTTTTTTAAAGCGGGCTAAGAAGATGTTTTTGATTTCCATAACCTCATTATATAACTGCCTCGATGGGAAAAATTAATTCTCCCTAACATCAGTCAGGCTGAGAGGAAATGGGAAGTAACAGAAGTCAAAGAGATCAGAGGAGAGTGGGGAATTCCTCTGGGTTTGAGTTAGTTCGACATTAAAGGAGGATGACAAACAATTTGAATTTATTAAACCTTATCAGGTGTCAAGAACCAAAACTGGCCGTAAAAAGTATCGATAAATCACACCACCAAAGACACAGCAATGTGCTGAGCCGTGATAACATTCCCCTATAATAAATGTATCCTGAAGTGATTAAAGAAAGTTGCTATAAAGAAATACAAGTCTAAACAAACTGGGTTGTCGTTCACCTGAGGGGAGGAAAATCAATCTAGCAGTCGGTGCTGACAAGGGCAATATTTCAGCCTTCAAATCCCATCATAGAAAAAAGTGTTTGGAACGGCTCTTAAAGGTTTCAGGCAATGATAACTTGAATTGTGATGAATTGCAGCTTAACAGGTGTGCGAGCCTTTGTCCCTCAACGCAGATCAGTGAGTCACGCAGAAGTGCTGATTCTTATTCTCTGGAAATGACTCAGGTTTGTTCTTTGTTCCCCTCGAGTCAATGTTTGGCAGAGCAGTAGGCTACATACAGAGTTTAACATCTAATTAACTTTATACTTAACATCTAATCTACCTTATACTTTTATCTGTTACTGTAAATGCTTATAAGCTGATGGTTTTAACTAGAAATTTCACCAGAACTGATTGTATCTCTGTGTGGGCAAACCTTAGACTTTGTGTCAACACATTGCAGCTTTTCACACACACAAAGGTGGAAACAGAGCCATGTGGTGTACTTGTTTGAGTGTGTGTGTGTGTGTGTGTGTGTGTGAGAGAGAGCCAGGAATCATTTCAGACAGGAATGGCCTGATGGGACAACACAGCATGAGGTCTTGGCCAAGGGAAACACACAGCGAGCCAGCCAGTGAACACATGTCCTCTATTTTCCAATGCAGTGACAAGTTTACTCCGTTACCACTCTGCCCACTTTCCTACTGCAATTGTCTGAGCGGATTAACTGGACGTTCGGGGCACACGCTTGTAGAACAACTGCCTCGAATTCAACAAATGGAAAGTGCTGTCATATAAATAAAATGGTAACGAGTGCAGGACTATTAGCCTCACAGACGGTCCAGAAAACTGCAGCCGATTAGACTGTTGTCAGGCTATTAAATAGGCGTTATTGGTCACTTTAAGCAGCGATGTGGGTCAACGGGGTTCTACTGCACCCAATAGTAGGTTTCATCATCTATTCACATGGTCGATCACAGAAAGAAGGTATAAAAGAACACGACAGTGACCTCTAGCGACCGTAGTAATTATGACGGGAGCAGCAGCGGAAGCCAGGCGTTGTAGTGTAGACATCGTGAAACTCCATACAGGGTGGAGCTAAAACTGGTGTAATATGGCCAAATTTTCTAGTTTTAGTTAAGATTCTTGCTGCAGCGTTATGAACGCGGTACAGGTTCAGAGCTGTGCATGAAAGCCATGCGAGTTGCATATTCTAGTCTGACTCTATATAGTGAACAAATTCATTGATTATACAAAGCGATTTAGCTGAACAGCAGCCCGCAGATCCCCGTGCAGAACACGGGCCTTACATTTCTGCACAACTATATCATGGCACAAATTGTTGAGTTGTGTTATTCTAAATGTCTCTCACAATTCAGTCTGTACTGGCACAAATGTTGTGAGCTTGGCCAAAACACACACAGACTAAATGGCTCCATACAGTTAAAGCCACTGACATTGGTTGGGCCCGCTTACTTCAGGCCTTTCTGAGACTTATTTTAGTTTATGTTTCGACGTTTGGCAGGAGAGAAATATTTAGATTCCTTTGATTTAGTTGCCTACATATTGAAGAGTTGAAGAGTTTATTGAAATGACCACTGGATTCATAGCAGATGAAGTTGCTTTAGTTTTGACGTGATTCCAGCTTCTGATGGTTCGACAATGAACACTGTTTTTTCGAGGAATCGATAAAACAATGCTACAGGAACTCTATGATTAGGACATTTTCTGAAAATAAAGACACATGTAATGTGTTAAAAGTGTAAAAAAATCTTTTGTCATCATAGGCAAAGTTCTCCTGTGATTCCCTTGCCCAAAAATCTTTTTTATAATGGTCAAATCACTGTTTGTGCCCAATCAAGACTTCCAAATTTGTATGAACTTCTTTGTACTGTATCCATCCTGAATGAGCCAGTTTCCATTGTTTGTGTAAAAGACGTTGACACAGTCTTACAGTAAGTGTGACTCACAGTAACTTTGAATCAACTTTTAATATCCTGTTTCAGCATGTTGGATATAAAACTGCACTGTACCTTTTTCTCCGTCTTTTCTGCCCCACAAAGTCACACACGGTGCAGGAAATATATAATCTGCTGAAGTCAATGTGGTGACTGTGTAGCATTAAGTGCCTTTATTACTCACAGATTTTCAACACCCAAATAAGGTGACCATAGAGTGGGAAGTGAAGGTGTTTTTTTTTTACAGGACTTTCCTCAACACGCTCCTCCTGTGGCAATGTCCTCATAGTAAAAGACAGCAGTTTTATCAACTTCTTTGAATTTGTTGTTTTATCACGGTAAAATTGATTTAGAGTAAAATGTATTGGTATTGATGTTAAAACAGTGATTGCGAATATCACTGCTGTCATAGCATCGTTTTCGGTCGCAGCAGGCAGCTGATTTCAGCAAAATAGCTGTTAAAACCCAGTGTTCACTACCTGCTCAGCACCAAACAGCACACAGCAACTATCTGTAGAACAGCTAGCAGCTAAAGAGCTGCATATTTCTCATATTTCCAACATATTTTAGAGCTAAAAGACAGTGAATATTGGACTTCACATTCTTCAGGTGGACAGAAAAATGACTCCATGCTAATGATAATGTTGCTCCGTAATTGCTGATGTGTAAATAAGCAACTTTTTGCTCCCATGCGGAAATACATTTTTTATATGTAAATTCAAAATATGTACATATATTACACTTCTGTATGGGCTAATTAGTTCACCATATCGACTTACAGTAAAAGGTGTTGATATGTCAATGTTGTGTTCACAACATGCCCCCAGTTACAGGTTTAAACTTGCACACACCAGCTTTTGTCTGGATTTATTTTGCACAAGTTTCCACACAATAACAAAAAAACAATGGCTTCATTAGAAGCATTTTAAAGAATAAAAAAAAGTGTACATCCCATATAAGAAAAACTAAAACTATTAAGAAAAAACAAAGATTTTATTAAAACATAATTCCCAGAAAATGTTTCAATGACCAAAAACATAAATAAATCTGCATATCAATCAAAATGTGCATGTCGATGACAGTAAAGACTTGACTAAAAGCACATAATTGCTCTACTGTTTCAATCCAACGAGCAGTCTAAAATCTGACCATCACTCAGGCAACACAGAGGTAATGAGTGTTTGCGGGTTGAAGCTTATATAAGGGGAACTCATGATAAAGCTGGTAGGAACGTCAATGCCTGTCAAACTTCCAGGCAGCTGGAGATTTTAGTGTTTCCTCCGTCTGTCTGCCTCAGACATCTAGGTCAGATCTTGTTGTGTGAGTCTGATCTACAGCTGCCTGCGGCTGCTGGAAGTCCGGCATCTCCTCCAACCCAAACTTCATAACACTCGGCTCTGTGAAATCACTGCTTCGACCCCCGATAGTCATAAAATGGTTGCTCTCAAGTCTTTTCCAAAAATACTGCTGACCTGCAGATTTACTGCTCTGTGATGGGGATCAGATTGGAATGTATAGGAGGTTTAGACAGTATTGTTTTGAAACACAGACACGGTGGTATATACACATATGTTATTATGGTATCTGGTTACCAAATATGACACATTTATTTAGAGGGGAAAATAGCTGTAACTATTAGAAGCAGGCCCAATGTTATTTGAGTCTGTATTTAAGAAAAGATTTTCTTTTTGAAATAAAGAGGGAAATCCTACATTAAATCCTACTATATACCCTTGGCTTAGGGTGTCTTATGTAAATGTTAACCTAATACCCCTAATCAATGCGAGATGAAATCACACTATAAATGCCCCGAGAGTTAATGTGGGTAAAAGCGCAGCCAATCATGGAACCACACAAACTAGATTGAGCCAAGTCTTACGTGACCATGAATCAATTTTGTTTTATGATTTGCAAATATTTTTTATTTCCCTGGTTGATGGCGATGTGGAAGCCAAATTTTTGCCGGTGTGTGTTAGATGTGTTTTGGCATCACTCTTTAACTCCTTTAATCACAATAATGAATACTCCCTAAGAGAAAAGTGTTAAAATGATGGGATGACATTCATGCATGAATGCCTCCCCATGGCCTGTCCACACACGCACATGAAACCCACTGCCAGTCATTGATTGTCTGCTACCCCGCATGGAATGGGTGCTTCGATATTTGGAAATTGAGAGATTTTTTACTGCCGTAAACGATGAATTACCTTTAATCACTTGTGGGAAAGAAACACAGAAAACTAGAGAATGGAAAGAGCTTTCAGTGAGATCTCCTGGATTATGATTGAATTTTACGGGTAAATGAGCCGGTTATAGCTTAACCTTTGACCCAAGTGTAACATGTAAGGGTCACATATAGTTTGAGTGACCTCAAGATGTCACTCTTGTTAACATGCCTTTGTTCAGGCGTTGACATCCTCCTGAGATGATGATATTAAAGACAATGTTGGCCTCAAAAGTATCAACTGAAAAATTGCAACTCCAGTCCGATCAAAAGCATATTCAGCGTTGGAACTAATACATTTATGTATTTATTTATTTAATATATATTTTAGTGCTGTAAAGGTTTGATACTGGCATTAGCATTGTGTACTTTATGTTTTTGTTAAGTTTTTCCTCATCTGATGAGAGGGTCATACTGTAAAGGACAGAGGGTGTCGTATCCTGTACAGACTGTAAAGCCCCCTGAGGCAAATTTGTGATTGTTGATATCGCGCTACATAAATAAAATTGACTTGACTTCTATCCCAGTACCTGAACTCTATATGATGCAGAGTACTGATACAAAGCTTTTTCCACAACTTTGAAATCTGTAAACCTCACTGACGTTGGCGTGCGACAGAGAGACTGTAACTCATAGTGGAAACACTGCATTTTATTATAAAGAGAGAATAAAAGCAGTGAACATATGAATGGACTGAGGCGATGGGAACAAGATGACAAGAGGAATGACTTATGGTTCCCTCCCTTAAAAAGCCTGAGAGTAATAGTATCTCAGCTGGCCTACTCTGGACTGGTCTGGTTCTCATGTGTTGCTCCCTTGTCTTTGCATAACCTTGTACAGTGGGATCCAGTGACGAGAGGAAGTGAGTGATAGCAGGGATGCAACAACCCAACGCATCCTTGACGAACGAGAACGATAAATATCCAAAGCATCTTATAATTGAAATTGATGCTTTGGCGCTGTTTGTTGCATGAGCTTAGATTTTGCGGTGCTCCACTAATCCCCCCAAAGGAGAAATTTGTCTTCATTGGTTGTTCCCTCCACAGAGATCAGGGCCAGAAACAGAGCAGTGCTGGGAAGAGACACTTCATTGTTTAAGGACAGTCTGGCAGCGTGGATGATTTCTGTCACAATGACTGTAGGTTTGGCAAAGCAACACCGCTGGGTCGGATAAATCCTTGGTTGTAAAAAGTGTCATTGCTGCTGAGCTAAAGACAGCACTGATTGATTGGCTCTGCATTTCAATTGGGAGCAAAAATTCTAGATAGGAATTGACTGGAATACATTGATGTGTTTAATTTCCCCCAGAGCTCTGGTGTTGCAACTTCACAACATTACAATGAGTTGAAGTCAGGGCTTTTCTGATCGCTATAAGCCCCCTGCTTCTTCCAAGTTTGACTCTTAATTGTTTCTCATCTGGTTTATGTTGGTTTACAGTTTGCAAAAAAAAACGATAAAAAAAAACTGGCACACTGCAAAGTGCAGTCAGTAAGACACCCCATGTGGTGCTTGATGTTGCTGTTATGGGGTGTAAAAATGAATTATAAGGAGTAATTACGATACTGTCGATGGTGCCGTTGTTTGGCATTCAAATAATTACACGCAGCTTTGATTTGAGAAAAACATCACACACACCCCCAAACACAAACATACTTGGATGGGGTAAGTCCCTGGTGTCTCGGAGATGATAGAAACCCTCAAGTTCCCATCACCGTCTTTGACTTTTTGCACTTAGTCATTTGAACTCATTGACACTCCATTAGCATTCCACCTCTCTCTCTCTCTGACTGTTGCCAAACATAACTCTACTCAGGTGTGTGTTTGAGAGAGGGCTGGCTCAGACATGATTGTAACCGGCAGGCGTCTGTGTGTGTGTGTGTTTAGTTTTATGACAGCGAGCCAATCTCTCTGTTTTATTTATTTTTTATACTTACTTTAGTGTCAGTACATATCGTTGATACATTCCCTTTCCTTTCTGTTTTTATACATTTTTATCTTTCACCTACAGATAACACAGTGCAAAACAAAACGAGACAAAAGAAAACAAATCCCCCAAAAAACGAGGAGAAAAAAAAGAAATATATAAAATTAAAAAAAATAGGGGGTAGCTTTGGTTGGCTGATGGGAGGGCTTTGCACAGGGTGCTTATACTATTATTTGTTTCATCACAAGTTTCATAACAGCGATGCCATTTTGATTAAAGAAGAAAAGGGCACATAGAGGGCTCCAGGGATGACGTTATTTTGTAGGCCAACCAGGAAGTTAGAATCGCCCTGGTTCCCTCGACAAAAAGCCAATGGAAATTTTTACATTAGGTTTTGGATTATTGTGATTATGATACTTACATGTTTTGTTCAGCAAAATAATCTCCACAAATGAACACCACTTTTATGAATTTTGAAGTGTGAATGCAATTGGCAGAAGTAAAAAGCTAACGTTAGGCTATAAACGAACTACACCACGGTCGCATGAGCGCGAGTAAACACAATGAGGCTGTAAAGACGGGTGAGTCGGCGTGATGACGTTTAGTTATCTCATTTAGCCACATGTTAGCTTTTTTTAAGACACATAAAGGCTTCAAAATTCATGAGTGGGATATTTACTGTCGTATTTTATATCGTAGAACAAAACATTTAAATCTCTAAAGCTTGTGTTAACCACAGACCTTAATTCAGGCATCTAACTAAAAACCCATTCAATAACACCCATTGACTTCCAGACGAGGGACCGGAAATGCTAATATGCTAACTCATTTATGGGTTTTAGGACTCCTTCCTGTAGCACTCTATTCATAGGCACAGAAGGAGAAGAGAAAACCTCAGCTCAAAGCAAATAAAAAAAAAAATCAAGAAAGTAATACACGTAGTAAGCTGATCAATTAATCAAAAACAGAAGAGTTGCTGTGTTTTGTGTGTGTGTGTGTGTCTCACATCTGTTTACTCTGTGTGTGGCGCAGTTCACTACATCAAACAGTGAAAACATGCTGTAGTAATGAGAACGCTCTGTTTGCACAATAAATAAACCTTGAACCCCTAATATACACTTTACCTCCGCTGTCACATGACCTCACTGTCCAAAAATGTCATTACACTACCTGCAACAAAGCCCACTGTGACATGGATGGAGTACGATTTCTGGCGTGTGCATATTTGCTCGTAAAGCTCATAAATGGGGTGTCATTCTCGATGGTTGGGTGGTCAGAGCCAGGATGATGTCACAGCTCAAACAGGGATGATTTAACTTTAATTGTACTGGTTAAAGGTTATTAGGTGAGGATGGATGTCCTGAATGAACTGTGGTACATGTCATTTTGAAATGAGACATCGTGTTTCAACATGGATTAATGATAAAAAATAATAAAAAAAAAAAAAACTAATAATATCCATGCCTATAGTTTGAAAAATTTATCGGCAAAGTTTCTTTCCTTAAACAATGTCCTAGTTATCTTGGATAAACCCCAGACCTCGCTGTCGGCAGTGGTAGAAAGTACTTCCAATGAAAACTGTCTACAGCCATGTGCTGACCTTTGTCCTAACCAAGAAATGTTTCAATGCACCACAAACAAAATTCCATTGCATTGCTAGACACCGGCTGGGCTTAGTGAGAAAACATTGCATGCCTCTCTTTGTGATTATAGTGAAATGACCCTTTTAATTAACATTCAATACTCCTTTGTAACAATATTATGTTTTTACTTAAAGGACCAGTGTGTAGGGTTTAGTGACATCTAGTGGTGAGGTTGCAGATTGCAACCAAATGAATACCCCTCCGCTCACTCCTCCCTTTACAAGCGTGTCGGAGAACTACGGTGGCCTTCAGGTAACGTAAAAACGTGAAAGGCTCTCTCCAGAGCCACTGTTTGGTTTGTCCATTCTCAGCTACTGTAGAAACATGGTGGAGCAACATGGCGGACTCCATTAACCATTCGAGGTCAATGCCTAACCTGCGAGAGTTTTGCAATTTGTTACCTTAGACACAACCGTGAAGAGGACCCGCTCCCTATATAGATATGAAGGGCTCATTCTAAGCTAACAAAAACACAATGATTCTTAGTTTCAGGTGATTATACATTAATGAAAACATAGTTATGAATATTATATTCCATTTCTGCCAATAAATCCCCCCAAATCCTACACACTGGTCCTTTAATCACCCAGAATTGGTAAATATGTCAATTATGACTCATTTAAAGGTCATTTATCAGCACTGTTAAATCAGGGTCGGTGTTTTGGTGCATATTATATGTCACCTAGATTTAAGTGTTTACACTAAGAAACATTACCTTTCACTAAATCACCCACATTGTCTAAAACTCAAGATGTGAGTCATTTAAAAGTCGTTTGTCACTTTCCCCTCAGAGGTTCTACGTGGATATTCTTACCACCGTGTCAGCTTTGTATAACGGTGCTTTTAAACTGAATACTTAAATCAGTAAGGTGAAAGCTGAGAATAGGCTATAACATCAGACCTGGCCACATGCGTTGGTTGTTCTCCAGATGTAGACTTATGGTTCCCCCCTTCTGCTTCATCATTCGGGATGAATGAGTAATGATGCTAAGCGGGCCCAGCAGTCGAAGTTCTGGTCTGGGCCAGTCTGTTCTGGCCTTGTGTGCTGCCGTGGCCCTTTTGCCTTACATAACCATCCATGAATGTATCCAATGGGAGTCAACCTTCAAACGAATAGAACAGACTATACACAAACAGGAGAAAGCATGAGGAAGGCAGTAAGCAGTTGGCCAACAGATTCTCAAGAAAGGAAGATAAAAACCCCCAAGAAGGACAAAAGAGTGTATTCTGTGATATCATCAGGGAGCCACCACAATGGAAGGCTTTTTAATCACATTTGATGCTTGGATGCTGCTCAATTTGAGAGTTACTCACTAGAGAGTACACTGGCCACAATTGAAGCCACAAGTTTTGTGAAATGTGTTTTGCGTAATTGTTATTTCACTTGGATGTCTGACCTTCTCTGTGTAGAACGATGTATGTGCAGAGTTTGACACATTCATCTGTTGAAGGATGAAACTTTCTCCGTGCTCTTCTTAAATCTGAGCTTAACACGTGTACGTGCGAGCGGGATTTGTGACATCCCAACTAATTTGGCAGCCAGTCGCCCAGTATGCAATTTACACAAGTGTGATGTGGACACTTGAAGCCTCCAGTGCACAAACACAGATCATCATCTGATCAAATTACTAGTGACATAATATCTGAATCGGATCGTTACAGGCATCCACAGTCTGTTGTCATTCCCAGGGCGTCAGATATCAATGCTTTGTCACCGTGACTGTCGGCGTTAGATACCGACACACAAGGCCCCCCTTTAGCGTCGGTATGAGACGTACCGAGCTTTCCATTAACTACAATGTAAACCCATCCACGTCAATATAAACGCTCCGGGAAAGTACTGTGGTGACGTAGTTTAAAGTGCAAAAGACACACACAGGGCGGGTAAGAGGGGAGTTGGATGGGTCCAACAAACACAAGGCTTTCATCCAGGAAACCGCTGTTCGTGTCTCGTGCGTCATGTTACAATCAGCTATTCGTTCGTGTCCCGTGTTCACAACGTTCAGTGTCATTTTTCACTGTACAAACGTAGTAGTTTTAAGCCCAACCATGTCGTATCTTCCTAAACCTAACTAGAGTGGTTTTATTGCCTGAACCTAAGCACCTAAATGGAAAACGCTGGTAGCCAGTCAAATCCCCCAAAAATAAGATCAGTGATTAAATTTGGTTAAGTATATAGGTATGTTCAGTTATGTACATGTATAGTTCCCTTGTACCTGCTCTCACCGATCACACCATTTAATTGTGTAAAGCTTAGAATGATATCTATATGCTCTTTGGGAATGTGTAGTGCACAGGGTTTTGATTTTCATACACAGCGTTGATGTACATTTTTCTTCACATAAGATTTGATGTGCACTAGAATTTACAGCACTGTCTCCAGGTAAAATGTGACCACTGACATCAATTTACCTACCCAACCAGCTGAGAACTGGTCCTTTTTGTTCTGAAGTGTGTTGCATCTCCACTCAGAAGTGCTTTTCTGCCTTAAACGATTTAGTGTGGAGTAAATCTTTAAAACAACAATTTTGACATATGTTATGTTTTGTAAAAATATTGGAGCAAATACATTCTATCTATACAGATGTTTTTATAATGTCCACTCAGCTTTAAAAAATATTCGCTATCACATTAACTTTCCATCTGGTTTTTACAGAATGTGGTTCCTGCTGGGAACTTGCTCCGCTGCACGACAGCATCCAGCACTCACTCTAAAGAGAAATAAAGCCTGTAGCCTCTGGTGGAAGTTATGACTCAGCCCCAAACATCACATGTCGGGTTTCCAATCTGTTATGGAGACATCATCTGTCAATCTGTCAACACAAACACAACTCCTTATTGCATACCCCAACATACCACATACAATTACCATTAACACTGTTCATGTGTTAGTGAACTCAAGTATATGTTTACAGTACATTGAAATGGTTGATGATTATAGTAATGCCTTCATTTCTTCATGTTACTATTAGGTATTATCATGACGTATACTATGAGATAACATGTGAGAAACTATAAACGATAATATCCAAGTCATATTCCTGCCAAGTTAAGTCACAGTGATGTCTATCTATGGTTTTGAAATATGACACAATCATATTGGATATTGAGTGAAATGTATATATATTTTAGAAGTTTTAAATTTGTTAAGATGTGTGTACTCAACATTTATTCCTAACAAGAAAATGATTTATATCAATTGATAAATTAAAGCAATAAATAAATAAATAAATATAAAAATGTATTGTCGCTGTCCTGTGAAAACCACAAAAAGGTAAAATTTTCATGAGCTAAGAAAAAAAACGTATCTGCATTATGACAATACATTTTTCAGATAATCCAGTAAGTTTTTTTAAATGATTTAATTATCTTAAGTAGGATTATTTTCTCAATTTAAGTTCTTCTCATTATGCATATACATTCCTGTTTACATTCTGTTTATCCTTTTGAAATACTGTCTACCACAAATTTACATTACTTATTATATATTTAATTTATGTTAATATTTTAGCCCATTACTTTAACTTGCAGTATTTTATGTCTTAGATTCTAATTTTTCCATTTTTATGTACATATTTAATGAAAATTGCCAACGACTGCCTCGTTGTAATTGTTGTGCATACTGTATGATGATAATAAATAAAGTTGAAGTTTATCGGAAAAGTTGAAATTCACTAAATTTGGAGAAAGTAGATTTTCTCCTAATATATATATTTTCTAATTAATTTGAACATAACACAAATATATTCAATCTTTATATATAATATATGCAAGTATTTTGTTTTTTATTTGTATCTATTTATTTTCATTATTATTATTATTATTATTATTATTATTATTATTATTATTATCATTATTCCCATTATTATTTTAGTTTTATTATTATTATTTTTGCATTTATTATTACAAAGTACATTTTCACTGGAGAGCAACAAAAATATGGGAAAAAAACCCCACAAAAACCTAACTAATCTATTTTAGCAACAAACATACATATTAACATTGATGTTCATATTTTTCTAATTTGACTGTCACTTTATTTTTCTCTGAAGGGGCAGCTTTGTATCTCGTTCCAGCTCTGACAACAAGAAAGTCTAAGATTTCTGAGCCAAAATCGGTGCATCAAAGGGTTTAAAAAAAGCTGATGATTCAGAAGATTAATTACATTTTTTTTAAGCACATCACGATATTGGACAAGCTGCATGTGGGACTTGTCAGCCAGCTCTGACTCACGAAAAACACATATGTGGCTCACACGTGTTACACTATTATCAGAGGAGTAGGGTCAGTTACGGAGCGTTGTAATGCACCTTGGATGCAAGGAATGAAACAGTTAAATTCACACTTTCTGGTCAGTAAAAAATCCTGAACAGTAGGAAAGTATGAATGATTTGAAAAATAATAAAAACACAGTGGTCGTCTATTATATGTGCTCGATGTCTGCGACAAGTGTTTTGATTCATACCGCATTGCCATCGACCCTCCGCAGGAAAAATAAACTTTCACATTCTGTCACTGCTTCTATAAACACAGGAGGTTCATAGAAATACGAATGTGTCTGTCATCACAGCAGAGGTGGGTTGTGCAGTGTATTGGCCGGTCGCCAGTTGGCAGAGTTACATTGACACTTAAAGGTGCAGTGATGCAGAAGGTAAAGGTGGTACATTAAAGAGCACCGACCAGTTTGTACATTAAGCTGCTGTATCCATAACGCTAAGCATGAGATGAGGGTGGTGTTATCACAGAGGATGGTGCCGAGTGTGGGTGTAAGTTGACGCTGCTCTCCAGGTGTTGCCGAGTGCCAGCTTTTGGATGTTCAGCGCATGTCAGACGTCTCCAACCAGTCCTCTGGAGACAACTAAAGAGCTGTCAATCCGTTCGCTTTTATCGCAAACCCCAACACTGACGAGGGGGGATTAATTGTGAATTCCTTACCTTTAAATCACTCAACAAAACTGTCAAGTAGATGGAAAAACTGAGAGAGAGGATAAGTCAAAAAAAGACAGAACAAGGGGAGGGCTGTGCATTATCATGAGTGTGCATCTGTTCGATGACATCACTGGCGATGCATGTTCGAGTTGAGCGTCGACGTCTGATTATTCTGTCTACAGACAGAATAATATTCCAGAAACGGCAGATCAAGGGGGGGGAATTTGTGTGTTTTTCAGTCTGCTGGCTGCTAATTCAGACTGACTGACCACATAAAGCGGCCTTGGTAATGTGATAGATGACTAGAAACCTCAATGAGTTCACGCACTAATGGAGGCCAGCGTATTGGAACAATGGGTCTGTTTTCTGTCTGGATCTCAGTCTGAAGAGAATAGATTTGTGTCGTTAGAGACAGATGATAAATAGCGACAAGTTGAGAGCCAGAGGTTAACACAGCCTCAGAGATACTGTCAGAGCTTTGAGAGTGTGTGTGTGGATGAACATTTCCACTTCGAGACTGGTGATATGTTTTAAGCTAAAGGCCATTAAGTGCTGCGAGGATGGAAACAACTGTGCTCCCTTATTAGCAGGGCCGGCTTAAGGCATAGGCCATATAGGCGGTCGTCTAGGGCGGCACCTTCTGGGGGGTAGTGGTCGCCCTTTAAATAAATTAATAATAATAATAATGAAAAAGAAAAGAAAAGAAAAGAAAGAAAGAAATACACTTTTCACCCCTGAAACTCTCTTTCTTCCACTTTTTCATCTGCCTGGCCGCACTTATTTGTCAATAAAAGTGTAAATTGTAGTGCAACTGACTAAACACTTTTGAGCCAACAATATCAGGGACCAATTGTTTATTTTTATTACCATAAATAGTTATTTATGAAAATGAAAATATTTTTTTGTTGTCTTAAAACCATTGTGATGTCTGATGTGTGTTGCGGTTTACTGCATTGGCTAGGGTTAGGGTTCTGGGGGGTTGAACCCTAACCTTAACCCTAGAGCGGCCTAGGGCACCGAAAGGGCTAGAGCCGGCCCTGGTTTTAAGCAAATGGCCATTTATAGACAACAAAAAGAGAATAGTGCTGCGAGGACAGGAACAACTCCCTTATTAGCAATGTTGATGCAAGTTGTTTCATGTTGCACTTGAACTTACTGCGGATAAGATAAAGTGGCACTTCCTCAGTCTGGTCTGTGTCGAGGAAAAAGTCCAATGTGTCGATCACAGCCCCAAAAACAGCACTCTGGAAACAGAGATTTAGCTCCTTTGTCTGTAAGACAGAGTGTGTATGCGCCTCAAACCTCAAATCTCGTAATTATTGCACGTGATGCTCTTACATTACAGTGTGTTACATGTGTGTTTGCGCATGAATTGGCAACAGCGGAATATCACCATTAGTTATGTAAGCAGCTTTTATTCTGCTTCCTGAGCTGTGTGGTGGGCTTCTAAAAACAAACTCAGGTCCAAAAAAAAGGACACGAAAAAGAAATGAAAGCCGGCTGCATGAGAACGCAACATGAATTTCATTGACTATGAGTGAATGGAAGAAGACATGATCTTGGAATTGACCTCTCTTTTCTTTTCCTGACTGACTTACAGCGAAATAATGATCCCACGTTGGACCATGTGTGGTTGAGGTAAACATTGGCATGAATGAATGCACCAGTTCTTGCATACACACACACACAGAGGAAGGCAAGGAGGTGGGTAACATTTTTTTTTACAAGCTCTTCTAACTGTTCTTTTCCATTAAGGTCTTATCATAACTGGAACTCACTGTGGAACCAAAGATGAAGACGAGTCAGAGGTTTACCTCTCTTTTCTAGTAGAGGACTGAATCATTTGCTTTGTATTTAAGAGGCGGGCCAGCATCGACCAATGTGTTAATTGTTTTTCCAAATTTGCTTTACTTTACTAGCGATTTCAAAGCAATTTTGCACGATCATGATGAACTGTTTTTAAAGCCAACACTTGTGCTGATAAGAACAGGATAACATAAGAGCTTTAAAAGAATATAATGTAGACTACAGGTTTGATATCAAAATTGTGTAAATCTAGACTCTAACTGTATGGCCTAAGAATAAAAAAGTGGTTTCTGTTTCTATAGTGTGGGAGGTTATGTGGTCTGTCTGGAAAATAATTTGAGAACGAATACATTGATATCTTTTTGCATAATCCATGTGACATATTGGGTCTGTGGTTACAGGAGAGTTATAGTACTCTGAGGAAGGAGTTGAGACTCCTTTTGAGTGCGAGACAATTATTTGGCTCTAGTTTGGGGCTGGAAAGATTGATTAGAAGGCGTTGGACTGGTGTCCAGGCTATGATACTGTACGGACGACACTGGGGGTGGGAGGAACGGCTCTGAGTCTGGGCCCTGGGGATGTAATTACAGCTTAAAGTGATCCTGAGTGGGATTTTACGGTGGGCGAGTACAGAGCATTGAGCATAGGTAGTCTAGTATATGTTTCTCAGACTGGCTCTGTGTTAAACTACTCAGCAGTTCATCTGTCTAGTGTTTGGAAAGAGTCTTGCTGGAACCTTATTAGAACAAGACTAAGAGTCTACAGCCATGCTGCACTGTGAGGCTGTGCTTTGAGCTAAATGCGAACATTATAACATACAATGACAATGCTAAGAGGCTGGTATTATTATTATCAGCAAGTATAAGGTTTATACCATATTCCCCATCTTAGTTTATCATGTTAGCATGCTAAAATTTGCTAATCAGCGCTAAACACAAAGTACAGCTGAGGCTGATGGGAATGTCATTCGTTTTGCAACTATAAATCAAAGTATTGGACCACTGGGCTACCTCCGGGGTCTGAAAAGTGAAGCAAACGCAGAAGTGCCTTCAACTTGCATTCTTTCTAACAGCCAGCAGGGGGCGACTCCTCTGGTTGCAAAAAGAAGTCTGATTGTATAGAAGTCTATGAGAAAATGACCCTACTTCTCACTTGATTTATTACCTAAGTAAACATTGTAAACATGAGGTTATGGTCTCAATCTCTAGTTTCAAGTCTTCTTCAATACAGCATGATGTTCATTAGTAAATTATGGTCCCATTTAGAGTAAAATAGACCATAAAGCAGGGGATGCTTTAAAGCGTGGCTACCTTGTGATTGACAGGTCGCTACCACTGACTACTGACGGGCGCTTGAATATGTATAGCAAATTTCATGGTAATCCATCTAATAGTTGTTGAGATATTTTACTTAAAATCCCAAATGTCAACTTCATGGTGGGCTTCTTTATATGTATTTTAGTCACGTTAACTCTCCAACTGATCCATATCACTCGATCATTACTTGCATAAACCAACATATTTGAGAAAATCATTTGTTTATTTCACTTTTTAAAACACTATAATTAAAGATATGCTTTAGTGTGGGGTAGTGGTGGTGGTTTTGGTGTGTGTGGTGGTGTCATGAGTTGATTTCTCCACTGCTTACATCACGCTGTGGCCTTAACCTTGTCACTGTTTATGGATATTTACAAAGGACTCTCCAGTGTAAACGTTAAGCATTAGGAAGTTACGGAGATCTTTGAACTAGGTGTGACTGAACTATTCCGCGTTCTGCACGAGGTCCTCGTGCCTAAACACAGGCCTGTTTCATGCAAAACACTTCTGACTATAACTTTGGATTTTGTAAACGGACCTGACCCTCTGGTGCCTTTTTTCCTCATGCACAACATACATGACTTTTAGCCAGTTAATGTGTTGTACGGATTCCCATGACACAACGTCTCATGGGGTACCAGTACAGTTTGGTTTGTGTCCTAAATGGTTGTCTATGGAGCAATAAATCTGTCTCTATGTCTATGTTATATACAGTAAACAACATACAATCAGTCTTTCTTCAGGCTGTAAGCATAGGCAATGGATATCAGGTATCCTCTTTGATAAGAGTGCATGCCCTCTCACATATATACTCTGGGTTGAACTCTGAACAGTCCAAAGTCTGTTATGTCATAAGAAACACATTTAGAGGGTTTATGCAGCCTGTTAAAATCCCATGAATACAATATTGGCATATTAGCGATGCGAGGACTAACTTCACAAGGATCCTCAAACAGTGGAAAAAAGAAACAGCAATCAGTAGAGGTATGACAATCCACATAGCTTACTATTGTGTGCAATGCATAATGCAAATTCAGGGTTTGATCAGGTCTGACAGCTGGAGCGCTGCAGAGTTTCAAATCTGGCCTTTGGTATTTTCTGAAAGGATACTGTTAAGTGATTAAAGTGTTTCAACAAAGTGGACTTTTACCAGTAAGAGAAAAAGTCATTCCCATGTGGGATGACGCACGGCAGACATGCCCTTTCCTCTTCCCGTGTATGCTCTTTGTTAGCCAGCAAGTTTTGGCCACGGAGGTCAATGTTGTCTGTGAAGATTATGGTACAAAATAACAACCTGTGCAGATTTCTTCTCTTTGAATGGGCTTGAGAGGGGCGTTTGTCTGATCAACTTTCAAGTTTTTGTGACCTTACAATAAGCTTGTTTGTTTTCTAAAAGTGAACGTTTGACTCCTACCGCACCCAGAGACGTTATTTTTTGCATAAGAATGAGGAGTGAATAGAAAGACGTTAATCCACCACTACAGGGTTACTTTTTTGTTATTTTACCATAAACATTTCAATTTGTAATGTATTGTCTGCTAATTAGGGCAAACATGGAATCTGTCTTTCAGAGGTTGTTACAGGCTCAGTTTTCATATGAAACTAGAAAACCTAAGGAATCCATTGTTACCAACCATGTCATACCAGCTTGTCGGGAAGATCGCTAAATAACGCTATAAGTTACGCTAAATTTTGGCGAGGAAAAACTGGCATGGCGATATTCAAAGGGGTCCCTTGACCTCTGACCTCAAGATATGTTAATGAAAATGGGTTCTATGGGTAACCACAAGTATCCCCTTTACAGACTTGCCCACTTTATGATAATCACATGCAGTTTTTGCATGCAGTATAAATGTATTATTTTCTCCTATTCTAAAATGGTGTATTTGAATATTTCTGCATGCTGGTTGACCTGCTATCTCCCCCTAAAGACCTCCTGTCCCCCACCCCTACCACTCTGAAAAAAGAGGTGGTAACTGTGGTAACTCATATGAACACTATTACTTCATTGTTGCTTAACACTCTCACTCAAGTAAGAGATCAGGACTTCCAAATGCAAGGTTAATGACCCAAACCTGCCAACCGTCCAACTAACCTCTTAAGAAAAATAAAGAGTCAGTTGGATTACAAGAAATCAGATATCAGAAATAATAATGCATTAGATACCACTAATCAATCATCCCTATCATCATTACTATGTGTGTCTTGAATGTGTGTATGTGTGTGTGTCACATCATGCACGTGTGCATTTGAATGTCCTCTCCAGAGAGCTGTCAGTGCTACAGTGACGTTCTCCATGTCCAGAATGGAAGACAGATTGAGCGCCATGGGTGGAAAAACAATCGCCGCATTCACACGTGCTGTGACTTTGCATTTGTGTGCACACGTGCAAGGGCCGGTAAGGGGCCCCCGCGCTGAATCATGTCATGAAGATGGCGAAATAGAATGAAATCATAAACCTTGAGGAGTTTTAGATCTCTCCCAGATGATTGAACTCACTCTACGATGCAGGAAAATAAAGTTTAGCGTCGTTAAAAGCTGCTAAATGTTGGACCTTACTGAGAATGGAGTGGTGTTTTTTTTTTATTTTCCGTGGATATCTACAACTGAAATACATTTTAGACTCATCAGTCAAATATTCTGTACGTCTGAGTCAGTCAGTGAGCCAAAAGCAACACAGATATTGTTTTTTATTAGTAACTTCCACACGTCATAGACTGTAAATGATGCAACAGGCTCCATTACTGTGTGGGGTCTTTACATAAACACTCCGAAAGGTCTTTACAGTTACTGTTTATGGGAATGACTTTATGGTGGATTGCACCATAGGTTGTTGACTGAGTACAAGTTTGTTTTTACAAATCTATCTGGGCTGCTGCAAACAGTTTGCATTCGTAAAGGTAAATAAATGGACCTTGGGAAGGAATCTGTTTGTTACATTAGTGGCGAAGGTGAAGATGTCATGCTATCTCATGCAATTTCCTTTGTTCTCTTTAATGGATCCACATTTTCTCATCAAGTTATCTGTTTGGGATTATGAATAATGAATAAGAAATGAAGCATCATGAGAAGGTTCTCTAAAGAATAAATGATTATTATTATAATTATTTTTAAGTTCATTTTATGATTAAATTCTTGCCCGACATTAAAGAGCAGGTTAAAGAGGCATAGAGATTCAAAGAACTGTTTCGAAAACTCTTTTGAAAACTAAGTAATTGAAGGAAAAATACGAGATGACCAAATTTACTTAATTATTTTCATAATGTTCGTGTTTGCCTATTGTTCGTCTTCTTGGATTGATTTCCGACAACTCGGCTTCATATTGGAATTGTTTTTGACAGATAACTTTCAAATCTTGCACTCTGAACTCCCTTGAATGAGGAAGGGTTATCGGAACAATACCTGCTTGCAACTGCATTACCACGCAACAATGACAGGAAATTAAAATAAACAAAAAAGGCTGACGAAAGTAAACTTATGTCTCTCTAGCCTTCAAGTCTTTGCATGATTATTTTACAATTATTCAGGCATAAAATGAAACAAATGATCAATCAAAAAATGCAATTGGTGGTAGTCTATTCATAGTGAATATGTTGCATATCACAACCATAGTTACTGTCCTCTCATAAGGACAACATTTGCGAATGCTGTTTGACCTGAAATGGCAATAAAGAACAAAATACTGAGGAGCAAACATGTGCAGCTCATTGTAAAACTAATTCATGACATTTTCTAAATCGTCTGTTTATGTATACAGTGACAGATGTCACTGTCGTGAGCTGGGATGATCTCGTGCGATTTCATAATAAAAAATATGAAGCCAGCCTGCAAGGTGTAATTGAAACAAGCACCTAAAACAAAGAGGACAATCAAAGGCATTTGGCTAAGATGGAGCCTGTAATCAGCTTCGTCTCTGAGGAGTTGTCTGTCCTTTAATTCAGGCTATAGGCAGCTTGGAAAATGAAAGGTCAGTTTGCTTGTGTGTATTTGTACACATGCACATATGACTAACAAACTAAGTTCCAAACCTAAGCTTAGTCTCTACTCAAGAAGAGAGTTTTTGTTCACAAAGGACAAAGAATTTGACATTTCTTTCCTATCCATCACTGAAACGCTGAGATTGCATGTGCAGTGCCGTACGTTTCTTCCTCGAGCAGGTTGGAACATGAGAGAGAAACTTCATCAGGGTGTATCTAGAAGTTATGTTTGTTTTTTAAAGGTCTTCATCTGTCAGCTGCAGGATCCTGCTCTAACGCACTGAGATCATCATCATCGTCTCCACCCAAAGGAACTGCTCTATGCCAAACACACACACACACACACACACACACACACACACACACGCAGAAGATGTCACCATAATGGAAGAGTCATTTGGCAAGTGTATACCTGCTCTTTCTCGCTCTGAAAATGAAAAAAAAAAAAAAAAAAAAAAGCAAACAGAGGAATGTGCGTCTGTTCAACAGAGGTGACATTGACCGAGGTTCCACTTATCTGACTAGATTGATGTCTCCATATTGGCCACTTTAAAAGGGCCACTATGTGGTTTTCCAATGGAGTTCCCCAAAAAGTTATTTCCCCCACTCATAAAAACAACTGACAACAGTCCATTCAGTGCTGATTAACTTAGTTAAAGATGAAGTGGGCGAGATTGGACCAAATATGATTAAAAAAAGTTATTTTAATAAAACGATCGCTATATCGTGGCAGTAGTGCATGAAACAGGTAACCTGAAAAAAATCATGTGCCTCTGTGTCCTCCGGTGTCCTCCGGTGCTCCTAACGGCATCTGCAAGATTTCACAGACTGGAGGAAAACAAGCAGTAAGAGCTGATCTGATGTCTGCTGTCAATCACTCTCAATGAAATGACTTGTGATTGGTCAAAGTCTCCCGTCACGGGCAAGATTTTTTAAAGCCTGAAAACAGAGCCATGAGGGGGTGCAGAAGTCTAGTTATCTCTCAGAACACTTGAATTATAATATGCAGATAATGAATAACTTGGGTGTCAATCCAAAGACGTTTGTCCATCCTCAGAACCTTCAACTCTTCAAATTTTGTCTTCTTCAGGTCATAGATGATGGAATTTGTCATGGAAGAAATTTGTCATGGGGTTTAATCCTCCTCCAGCTGACTTGCAAGCACTTCTTTAAATCATGCATCGGGAAAGCCTTTATTTTTAGTAAGCTGTTCGGTGAAATTGATTTTCTATTGGGACTTAAAAAAGTCCTGATGTAACTGGAATTAAGCAATTGCATTTGTCAATATCTGTATGTGGGATTGAGGGCGAGAAATTAGTAATTCCATACGTTCCATATTGCTTTTTTATGAGTGTGTGTGGTGTCAAAGGTGGCAAAGCCATATCAGACTATTCCCATCTTAAATGCCCAGACACACCAAGTCGACATCAAAGAACTAGTGGCGATGAAGGCCGACTGTTGCAGCGCTTCACGTCGCCTTTGTTAGAAAAACCTCAGACACGGGAAGACTAGACACACTGCAAAAACTAGGCCAACAGATGCTCACTGAAGGTCCCAAAGTGTCCGATGGCAGACAGTTGGCTTGGGGGCCTTAACACTTTGACCTGCACTTTCATCGCGGGAGTGTGGGTGTTTATGTTGATGATGTCTAGAACAACCCTCTTCACCTCCCAGCCAATGCAATAAATCATCATTAGGTACCATCCACATGTAAGGAAATGTTTATGGTGAAGCACCAGACTGCCATATGGACACCTACTGCACCTCATGTGGAGTTAAAAATTGGTTTCAACCAATCAAATTACCAAAGACTAAACAGTGACCTGCTGCTCCAATCGTTTCATGTAGAGAGTGATGGATTTTTAAGCAGAATGTGACACTTCTAGATATCTTAAACTATCAGAAACTACTATGTAGTTTCAAAACATTTCGAAAAAAAATATCATACTAACAAAGACTGAGATATTACTCCCTGTCAACAATCCCAGTTTTTCGTCAGATGAGATTTACATAATTAATTTGATTATTATCCTAGCAAAATATTATATACATACAATGATGTGGCTTAAAAGAATACCCTCCTTTTTATTTTTAAAGATATGATTGATAACTTAAAACTCAAAAATTCTAAATTGACTAAAACTATTAAATTGTTTAGACATTTAAAATGTATTCTAATTGTTTAACAGACCACAAATGTTTTTTGTTTGTTTGTTTGTTTTTTATTTTGTTTTGTTTTTGTTTTCCTTTCCTTACAGTTTATTTGTTGTATAATTTATAATTATTTTTTTCTATATTATTTTTATACTGTAAAATATTTTTGTAGAATTGTAAAGAAAAATCTGAACATATTGTATTGAACCTTTGAAATAAAGTCCTATAAAAAAAAAAAAAAGTTTTGTGGTGGAGATCGCTGTGTGCCTCCTATGAGAAACACCTGAAAAGGGCAGGCAATAGGACCAAGCAGAGACTGCACAATATGGACAGGTCTGTTTTTCTGAAAGTGGGTAATTGTTTTCCTCCTGAGAGTGTTTCAGGAAACCAGTGAAACCAAAGAAGCCAGAGTGGACTCAAGAAGAGAAAGAAACGGTATTAAGTAGTAAGTAGCCGTGTAATAAGCGGGATCATGTACAGCTAGCGGGTCATTGTTGTGAAAGACTCCCCTTCAGGGCGATGAGAGACCCGATGCGACGCCCTGTCGGGGTTTCATTCACAACAACGACCGGCTCGCTGTACATTATCCCTTACATAATATATCAGCACAGTTTAGAGACACCGGTGATCACCCGAACAGAAGCACGATCTGTGTGTGCTACTAATTATGAAATTTTTCCTCGTTAGACAAAAGTAAGACATGCATATGTTCTGCTTCTTAGGACCAGCAGCTGATTTCACATTAAATTACAGAAAGACATAGGTAACGCCAGCAGGGACGCAATCTGGCAAACACAGACAAAAAGCCGAGTGAATGAGAGAAGACAAGCGTGACTGGGTATGATGCCAAGCCAGGTTTTTAAGATGATATGCAAATGAGTATTGAGTAACATCACAGAACACTTTTTTTTAGTGATTTAAAGTGGCAGTAGGCAGTATATTTTTGGCATCTTTGGGCAAAAATTCCATAATAATCTTTCAGCATATTGTAATTCAAGCGTTCTGAGAGATAACAAGACTTCTGCACCTCATCATGGCTCCGTTTTCCGGCTTTAGAAAAATCTAATCACAGTTCATATATTGAGAGAGCGTTCCTATTGGCTGTGCTCCGGTCATGTGACCGGAACTTGGCATTCCTTCACCAGATTTCACAACATTTGAGGAGAGGAAATAGGCATTACAGCTGCAGTATGCGAGATTGGCGCAAAAATAATTTAAAAAAGTTTTTTTTTAGAAAACGGCCGCTATATCGTGACAGTAGTACATGAAACAGGTAACCTGAAAAAAATCATGTTCCTACTGTGTCCTCCGGTGCTCCTAACGGCATCTGAAGGATTTCACTTACCGGAGGAAAACAAGGTCCGCTGCCAGCTGCCGTCTATGAGAGCCGGCTGTCAATCACTCGCGAACTCCGACCAAACGGTCAAACTAGGCAGGGCTGATCAAATATGAATCAATATTCTGTTACTGAAATGCCTATTTCTCGCCTCAAATGTTTTCAGAATCATCTTGTAGTGTACTGTTTAGCTGTAAAATGAGAAAGTTTGTGACGCGGCCGCCATTGTGAAATCTGTTGAAGGAAGCCAAGTTCTGGTCATATGACCGGAGCACAGCCAATAGGAACGCTCTCTCTCTCTGAAATGACCTGTGGTCAAAATCTGCCGTCACAGGCTAGATTTTTCTAAAGCCTGAAAACAGAGCCATGATGAGGTGCAGAAGTCTAGTGATCTCTCAGAACACTTGAATTACAATATGCTGAAAGGTTATTATGGAAATTTTGCCAAATTAGGCCCAAACATTTTTGCCTACTGCCACTTTAACGTAACATAATATTGATTCAAATTTGATCGGCGCTGCCTAGTTTGATCGTTTGGTCGGAGTTCGTGAGTGATTGACAGCCGGCTCTCATAGACGTCAGCTGGACAGCAGATCTCAGATCACTTGTTTTCCTCCGGTCTGTAAAATCTTCTAGATGCCGTTAGGAGCACCGGAGGACACAGAGGCACATGATTTTTTTCAGGTTACCTGTTTCATGTACTACTGTCACGATACAGCGGCCGTTTTATAAAAACAACTTTTTTAAATCATATTTGCTCCAATCTCGTGCAGAAAATAACTGCATGACTTACTGCTAAATACCTGTATTTTCTCCAAGTATTTATTTGCACTTTTAACATGATATGCATGAAACACATGTGGGTTAATATTACACAACCCCACTCTAATGCTCTTATGAAAGAGGTCACAGGTTCTTGTGATGCAAGCTTGAGTGAAAGAGAGAAACACATTCACAAAACTACACCGTACAGGACACTACCAGCTTTATTACTAAAAGAAGTAATGAAACTATGATGATATGACAAAGAAGAAATAATCACTTTGTTTGTCATCTGCAGAACATTCGTGGCCATAGCTTCATGTGACACGTGCCACATTATAGTAAGTAACTCATTTACCTACGAGGACCTATCACCTCTGGAGTCTGGAGTTTGAACTCAAATATATAAGGAATCAGTCTGCCGGCGAGTAGCATTACAGTTGCCACTCTTGAGAATGGGTAAGTGAATTTCACATTATCAAGTTGTGGTTAGTGTCATACTATACTTTCTAAAAATAACCTGTAGATTCACGTTTGTTTTACCAGCAGAAACTGTATCTTTATATCGTTTTTACCTGAAGAAATTCAATAAACTTGTTAAGCACATATCTTTGAAACTGCTCATCTCTCTCTGACATTTTAGGAACCATGCCATTGCATCGTGTGTGTGGAGCATTTGTATTCCTCAGTGTATGTCTGATTTCCTTCACACCGCCTTGCGATGGAGGAAACATTCTGGTGTTTCCTGTGGACGGCAGCCACTGGATCAATATGAAGATCCTGCTGGAAGAACTTCATGCCAGGGGACACAGCATCAGTGTGGTAAGGCCCACCAGCAGCTGGTACATCCCAGAAAAGTCCCCTCTCTACACATCCATTCCCATTGAAATCAGTGGAGACTTTGACTTTGAGGGCTTTTTTGACGAGTTCGTACAGGAGCATATGCGGGTATGTCATTATGGATTATGTATTGGGCCCCATGTGGGTCATTTAGTCAATCAAGTATTAATACAAGCATTAAGATGATCACTTTTCCATCATTTTTTTTTTTTTTTAAACCATTTGCAGGCGCAGAGAGAGGGGGCTTCAGTACTTACTTTCTTGAAACTCACCAAGGATTTCCTCTCTATGATTTCTCAAGCTCATTCATTGTCTACTGATGGCCTCGCTCGAGTCTTTGATGATGAAAGTATGGTCAAAGGCTTAATAGATGCCCAATATGATCTTGTTCTCACTGACCCAGCTTTAGCACCAGGGGTCGTACTGGCCAAGTATCTCAAACTGCCCATGGTGTTCAATGTTCGCTGGATCAACGGCGGAGAAGGCCACTTTACGATCGCACCCTCGCCGCCCTCTTATGTCCCGGTGCCGGGATCGGGCTTAACGGACAAAATGAATTTCATCCAGAGGGTCAAGAACATGTTATTCTACGGCCTTATAGAGTTCCAGCAGAAATTCTTGGTGGGGCCGACCTACGACGCCCTCTGTGACAAATACATCGAGGGTGGATGTGACATCAACTCGCTTTTTCAGGAAGCAGACATCTGGCTGTTCAGGTCAGATTTTGTGTTTGATTTCCCTCGGCCCACAATGCCAAATGTCATCTACATAGGAGGGTTTCAGTGTAAACCAGCTCAACCTCTGCCAGCAGACCTGGAGGATTTTGTTCAGAGTGCCGGGGAGCACGGAGTCATCATCATGAGTCTGGGAACTCTGGTGAACGCTTTGCCCAAAGAGCTTGCAGATGAAATCGCCGGCGTCTTTGCCAAGATTCCTCAGAAGGTAACACATGCTCAGTGATTCACTGTTGCAATGACATGAAGTTCAAAATGCTTATTTTTTAACCAATGTTCAAAAAGTTGTTACTCAAAACCCACCTTTTTTTAAAACTTGTATGTCCTACACTACTCTGCACTTGCATTGTTCTTTGATTTAAAGTGAATTATTATTATCAATAATATATTAAATAATTGACAGTTGTGTTGTAAGGAGAGACAGGCTGCAGCAGTGGCAACATCATTATATTGCATATCTGCTGGTGTACAGATATTCAGTAAATTCATTTAATTTTCTGATCAGGTGATCTGGAAGCACAAAGGGGAGCGTCCCTCTACTTTGGGCAACAACACCCTGATAGTGGACTGGATGCCACAGAAGGACCTCCTGGGCCACCCGCAGATCAAAGTCTTTGTAGCTCACGGAGGAACCAACGGACTCCAGGAGGCCATTTACCACGGGGTTCCTGTGCTCGGCATACCCTTGTTCTTTGACCAGTATGACAACCTTCTGCGTCTGCAGGAGAGAGGGGCCGGAAAGGTCATCGAGCTAGCTGATGTTAACAGCCACAGTTTTGAGCAAGGTATTAACGAAGTGCTCCATCGTGACAGCTACAGGCAGAACATGCAAAGACTGTCAAGTTTGCACAGAGATCAACCGATAGGACCCATGGATCAGGCCATCTACTGGGTGGAATATGTGATGCGCCATAAAGGGGCTCCTCATCTGCGTACAGAGGCCTATAAGATGCCCTGGTACTCATACTACAGTTTAGATGTGCTATTACTACTGCTGACTGCAGTGACTGGACTGCTGCTCTTTACTTTGGCCATTTTCAGGTTCCTTTGCTGCAGAGCTAGAAGGACGACCAAAACCAAACAACACTGATTAAGGTCAAATTTGTTTAGAAATATGCTACACTGAGTTCTTTAAAGCACTGTATTTAGAGAAAAACAGACATCTTGAAGAGGACTAGGGATGCTAATTTTGATAAATTTTCTTAACCGATAACCGACCCTCGTTAACCGATTATTAACCGTTAACCGACGAGGTTTGTGCCTCGCATGCAGCGGTGCGCCAGCTGCAGTGTATGAGCACAACAGACAACTGAGTCCCCAGTTCACCGTCCAGGAGCATTAACTTAGCAGCCACGTTGTTGCGTGTAGTGTCGCGGACACACTTTCCCAGTAACCTCAGACAGATTAAGATTCCAGTTGTAAAGTAACCACAAATCATATGTGATAGTCTGATAATCTGCTCAACATGATTCTGTAATTTTACGTCTACTGTAATAATAAAGTATGGAGTCATTGACTCACTGCCGGACGCTGATCATGATTATTGTCCTTAAAGTCGTTGCCATCCATTTCCAATGTAACAAAACCTTTGAAGAGTTTTAGGCTAAAACCAATTCAGATGTGACAAAATTCAGAAAGTCCAAATCCCTAACTGGTAAAACAAATGGTCACACTATACAGACATCACAGCTGACATTTTTTGCTAAGGCTATGAGGCCTAATTTCCACTGGACCAGAGGGTAAATCATATTGTAGTTCATCATTTACACATATTTAAACATGTTAATGTGCTTGTTGAAAGGATTATAAATCCTCAGATAAACTTAATCTGTTTTTGTTTTACAAAAAGACTATGCAGTGTTTTCTTTGAGATGCCCATCTGACTGTTTGACAAACAGCGAAGTAAATCTCAATTTCAAGAACACATGTACTGTATACATCGCTACCAGGCAATCTGTTTTTATGGAAAACTTGCGGAGATCGATTATGTCCTGCTTGTTATTCTTTGTATTTATATCAATCCATATAAATGACATCATCTTCTAAACTAAAAGCAATGCCAGTGAGAAGATAAACCAAAAATTACTATGGAAAATCCTATAATTTCAGAAAATAGACCGTATTAAAACCATTTCCTTTTCGTAAACAGTCCAAAAACAGATGCCTTGGAGCGATCTGGGGCTGGAAAGGAAAGCTCTCTTTGATAAAGCATAACCTCATATGTTTTGGATTTATAGGACGAGTGAGGTTGTCTTGGTAAATCCAACTACAGGCTTAATTACATTTCACTTATCATTCTGTAATAAACTGCTTGAGACTCCCGAGCTCACTGACGAGGGAAGCAAACCCGAGAAAATGTTCCAAGCTACGAAGGTGAAGTGAGGTAATTTATGAGGCCTGAAAACACATTAAGTATAACGTTCAAAAGAAAGACAGATGAAGAAAGAAAAAGGAGAGAGGATCGTGTGTGTGTGGTAAGTATAGTAGCAAGTGTGCAAAGTCACCTGTGATTTTAACATCTTTTTGTCCAAAAAAGTGAATCTGAAAAGTGAACTTACGTGAATCAAATGAATAAGGGTCAAATTCTAATGTAGTTTTGTGATTATTAGCATGACCTGACCAAGTCATATTTACAGAAGTTGACAAAAGTAATGCTTTATTGCATAGATTAACCATCATGGTCGGTCGATGTTATATTTGTGGTCAATGATTTCATACAAATATGTAAACAATTGTAACAATCCAATACATTCAAAGCTGATGATTCAATTTAAATTTAACTCGGATATGATACAGTTTGATATTTTAAGTTGCATATTAATTCAATTCATTTTTATTTGTAAAATTCATCTTTCATTGACATGCTGTTGCCCGGGCCTATAGCTTATCGTCTGTTTAAATCCACCATTTTTCAGTGCTATATTGGCACATTTTCTTATTTTTTCTTCTTCTTCTTCTTCTTCTTATTCTCAATTGAAGGGTATTTTTGCTTCAGTTATTGCCTTTGGCCAGGATGAGTTAGACAGCGAGTGTGCTTTGGAAGCAGAGGCAGAAATCACAGTGTGGGTGGGCACAGAGAAAATCAGATGGGCCAAGCCCGTCCAAAAACCAATCAGCTACTTAACAGGTGCCGAAACGCATATGTTAACCAAAATAGGCCGGTACAACTGTACATGCCTGAATGCACCACAGTTTAATTATACAAGCCTTATACATCATCATCAGAGGTAATGTTGCATGCATCAACAAGACAAACAATAACAGCATCGCATAGCCTGGCACAGCGGCCACATATTGACACACATACTGTACAGCTGACAGACACAACAGCATCATTAATCAAGCGTATGGATAGAGGTACACCGGCACCAACATGCCCAGTAACATAGTCTGGCACGGCGGCCACATAAACCACACACACACACACACACACAGACGGCAGACGCAGCAACATCTGTACAATTGTACACAAAAACTATAGCCTAGCCAATAAACAATAGTAATGCAATAGGCCACTGCAGTCCAAAACTGTAAATTAGCTTATTTTTGATGATTACAGCAGGAGACGACGGGGCTTGGTGTTGAACAATGAAATTATTTCATTATAGTCTCTTTCAAAGGAGATCCTGAACCAAGGCCTATAATAGCCTACTATTCACTACCGAGCCTCTTTGAAACCGGTAGAGACGTTATCTTCACTGCAAAAAAAAAGAAAAGCGCAGTGCTTTTCACTGGATGATCCAGCAAAAAAGGAAGCCTTCTGATTGGGTGGGCCTGAGTGCCAAGTGGGTGGACCCAGGCCCACCTAGGCCCACCCACAGCTACACGGCTGTTTGGAAGTTGTAAATGCTAACGTTGTTGCTTGCTGCAGAGTCCATGCTGTAGTGGGCCACCAATTTTTTTCGTAACACACACACTTACACTTTTGCAGGAGTGATTTTAAGAGTTTCTTTGGACATTTTGATTCTTTTCTTTCCACTGTAACTTATTGTAACCAAGAAAAATTCAAGCTGACCACAGCTGCTATTCTCTGCCAGGGAGGAAATTACACACTTTTAACAGGCACCTTTTGACCCTAAAGGCGAGTGACTGTTTGATCTTCAAGGATTTTACGTGGCATATCCCTGCAAATTTGAAGTAGCCATAGACCTCAAACAGTGCTTTTAAAAAAATGTGAAAGTGATACAATTAAAACTGAATGGAGAAATAAAATGGAAGAATTGATGCAATTGTTTCCTGAGTGTAAATCACATTTTAATGACATGGTGAAACACGCCAAACCAACAAATGTCTGTTTTGTTTAAACAAAACTCATTTAAGTTGGTCCAACAACATACTCAAGTAGACATAAACAGGCTTATTTTGTCTCTATGCAGAAATGCAATAGCTGAATGCATTTAATGTATTGTGGAAACATTCCAGGTTTCCCTTTTCAAGTCAGATACAACACTTTCAAACTCACATAGCTCCATTGTGTTGCAAAAATGTGTCCAGGAAGATGTCATCTCAGGATAAATCAAGGTCAAGGACAAAGTCAACATTTACTGCAACCCTACTTGAGTACTGTTTAGCTACTCATTATGCAACTTTTACGTGGAGTTCTCCACCTTATTTTTGCCCCGAGGGATGCCTCGACTAGTGCAGACAAAAGGTCAGACACCCTAACATCTGCTGTAGGAACAGCCTACATACAAACATAGAGCAGGTGCGTGTCTCTGTCTCGTCACTGCTATCAGCAGCTCTGACAGAGAGCACACGGCCTTCCTCCCTTTGTGTCCTCATGTCCCTCCCTCGGCCTCAACTCTGGCTCTCTTCCCGTCCTTCTCCCTCTCTGATTTTGCACCCCCGGTTTCCTTGGAAAATCCTTCCTGTGATCGTGGTTGGTATTGGATGATGTCACTGTGCATGTTCTGTGTTAGAGACTAGTCAAGGCTGGGCTGTGAATGCAGGGAAAGCATATGATTAAATGCTGAATGAGTATGCGTGTAGTAGTATTTGAGTATGCGTGTCCCTTCAATGACTATTGTACACAATAAAGGCAAAAAACAAACAAACTAGAAAACTGGCAAATAATAAAGGAATGACAAAGGTGAGGAACTGACGAAAATGTGTGATTTTATTTAATAATTTCAGAGAGGAAGCATCTCTACTGCATCTTTTGAAATGTACTGATGCTGCTGTGGATAGTTTGAAACTGGAAACAAAGAATTACAGCTGATATTTGCCTTCATTTGGGCTGAATGAAACCTCTAATTTGACCTAAATTGACATTTATTTATTGGCCTCACTGTAATGAGCTCTACTGTACTACAATCATTTTTGACTAGGATGTTAAGAGGCATCATTTCTTGACTTGGCAGCCTGTGTAGAGATCGCTTGCACTCTCAATTCTCTAAAGGCCCTGACACACCAAGCCGACCGTCGGCCAGTTCTTTGATGTCGGCTTGGTGTGTCTGGGCCTTAAAAGAAATAAGATGGAAAAGAGAAAATCTAAAATGTTCATAAATTAGCTGATACTACGCAAACACTACACTTTAGTGCTGGAATATGGCAAAAAGTGTGTGTGAATGTCGCCTGTACGAAGCCATATTGCTCCATGCCTCCTCTCTTTAAGCAACATGCATGCACTTGCACTTTTATGCACCTCTTTCCCATCACTCAACACACCATGCACACATTCAGCGTCTTTGGCCTGTGCTCTCAAAGGGCATCTGCAAGGCGTGACATCATTCTCTCCACAGACACACAGATCGCATTATAATTGCTCTCTCTACGGAGGAACTACTGGCCAGAAGCACAAACAGATCCGCTGATCTGCACAGTGAATTCTGCTCTGCTTTGGTCGGGCGTTTGCACGTGTTGCTCTCTGTTGGGTCTTGGAAATCCTGGTCATACCTCAGCTATGTGAAATTCTCCCAGACAGAGCACATCATCATCATCCCCTCTCCAAAAATCTGTTGGATCGTATGGCTAAAAATGTGGCGGCACCTGCAGCGTTGGTGGTATTTTTCTGACTCTGACTCTGATTTTTTTTCTTCACACTGTTTTGTTGTTTGTTTTCAGCTGCTCATTTGTAACAATGAAATATTATTGTGGAAAACTTATTGTAATATTTGACAATCATTGCAAAGGATGGACTGTGTTTTCTGACATGAGAAGTGAAGGCAAAGACAGGCTCTAACATATAAATCAGCCCGTTCTCATTCCCAGGGTGTCAAATACTGATGCTTTGTAACGGCCGTCGGCGTTCAATATCGCCCACATAGTGTCGATATGAGACGCACCAGGCTTAACTACAATGTAAACCCATCCACCCTTTACAATCAGCTGTTCGTTCGTGGCCCGTGCTCACAACGTCAAGTCACATTTTCACTATAAAAAATAGTTTTTTTATTTTTATTTTTTTTTATTTTTAATTTTAAACACAAACAAACATACAAACAAAAAACTAGTTATTTTAAGCCCAACCATGTTGTTTTTTTCTTAAACCAAACTAAGTGGTTTTGTTGCCTAAACCTAAGCAAGTGTTTTTGTTTAATTCATAACATTAGTACATGTTTACTGCGACCGAAAAGTGACACCGAGGGGTCTGACAAAGCGTCAGTATGTGAAAAATTGGGATGACAACGTGTTGAAATAATTTACTGTATGTGGACATAAAATGTTATAATAATTATTATTTTAGGGTAGGTGTTTCCAAAGTCTGACACATAGCTACTATGCAGGTATAGTTTACAAATGCACATCTATCTTGTTACCCAATTTGCTATAGCATACAAAATCCACACACATTGTCTGAGATCAGTGGAAGTGGCACATTCAGAGTGGCTTGGACTCGTTTCTCTGTCACAGTACATCGATCACAAAGTGAATCCTGGATGGCACTTTACTCTCGTCTCTGCAGAGACTACCCTCAATCCCTATAAATTCAGATCCATAGCTGTTGTCAGCTGGCTTCAATTTAGAGTTGGAGGAGACACAACAGAGCTGTCTGGCACCGAGTTTGGAAGGGAAGAGTGTGCTAAGACTTTGGGTCAAATCCTGGGAGGGAATACAGAGTAGTTTCAGGATAGTAAAATGTGTCCAAAAATGTGTGTTCATTGTGGAAAGTAGTGGTAGTACAGGAACTACTTATCCCTAGATACATATGTCACAAGGTCAAGGTAGGTCACTAAGAATAATTTGTATATTCATCAAGCACTGTTCAAAAACTAAATTATCAGACACATCTACTTTTTGTGATAAATAAACTGAAGACAAAGCAACAATGCTACACAAAAAGTGTTTAAAAATAAAGGAAAACATGCAAGATTAACCCCATCTGCTATATAAAGGCATTACAAAATAATAGTTTGGGTTTTAATTGGGTGGTGAATTGTTAAAAATATACTAAACTACAAAAAAACATTACAGAGGAAAACAAACAAACCGCGTCACATGGAGCAGCCAATATTGGTTTAATTTTCAAACCAATATGGGGCACATTATGCTGAAAAGTTAATGTTCAATGACAATGACATATTGTCACTTCTATTACAACCAATTTCCTTATTAACATTCACAGGCTGGTTTCCATTCTTTTTATGTTTTGTTGTTAAAGGGCTGTGAGTTCATACTCGGCCAACTGTGTGGTTTCTGGAACAAGATGACATGATTTAAATCACATCAATTATTCTGGGTCCAATTTGTCTTTGTGCGTTTCATCCAACAGTTTTATTTCTTTGATTGCTTGTGACAAGAGTGAGACAGTAGGGCTATTCTATCAACCTTGCAGCATGTGCACAGGGAAGCATGGATTTCAACCAAGCAGCAACTTCCGGTGCTGAGAAATGAAGCCAACAAGGAAGTGCCAAAAACTGCAGTTCCTCAAATGGCCACTTGAGGCTGGCTCCAAAAGTGAGTAAATCTCCATAGACCCTCATGTTGAAATGCCCAACTTTACAGCAGAAATAAACATGTCTACAGCCTGGTGTAAAAAAATAGTTTTGGTCTCTATAGCTAATTTCTCCGTTCATAACAACTGTATGGGGGGTGAATTTTTATATAACCCACCTGTTTAAATTATATTAAGGCTTAAAGTTAGGCATAATTGAGGGTGTGGCCACTGGCAACGGCTGGAGCCACCCACTTTGAGCTGCTCTTCAGAAACCTTTGGACGAACAACACGTGTAAATTTCCGCTCCTTACATGCATACAGTCTTTTTAAAATAAACTTCCGTCTTCACAGGAAACTACTTGGTTAGGTTTAGGAAAAGATTGTGGTTTGGGTCAAAATAACTACGCTTGAAATTCTTGGCAAAGGTTTAGACAACAAAACTACTTGGTTAGGTTTAGGAAAAGATTGTCGAAGTGGAGTAACTTAAGTACGGAAATTACGTGACTCACACAGGATACAAACAGCGGTCTCCTGGGCGAAAGTTGAATATTTTTTGACCTACTCATCCACCCTGACCTCCTCCCTACATGGCGTTTGTCACTCTTTATACTTCCTGGTTCACGATTACATGGATTACATAAAAATGAATTTTGTGCGATACATACAAATTGGAGTGAATTACTTTTCACAGGTATAGTTATGAACGGTGTATGAGAACAGCTTGTCCAGTTACTCTACTTGTTACTCTTGGACAGATCCAGGCTAGCTGTTTCCCTCTGTTTGCAGTCTTTGTGCTAAACTAAGCTAAGCTAACAGATTGTAACCTTATATTTAACAGACAGATATGAGAGTGGTGGCAATCTTCTCATCTAATTCTCCACCAGAAAGCATAATCAAACTGAATTCCTTTAATGGCTCAGACAGCACTTTAGGACTGTGATGCGTCTTGTAACAGGTTTGAATCAGGGCTATATTGAGTCCAGCAGTGTGGCTGGCTGTTTCTGGATTAAATGATTAACCCAGCATTGCAGATGAGTTGTGTCATTTTCTACCTCATTGCTGCAGGGTTAGTAGTTTATAAACTTCAGTAGAAATCAAGCCTTGCATAGTCATTTGTGGCTCATTTCAAGAGGTCTGGAAAAGTTCTAAGTCAAATATTTGGTTAAGAAAAAGCGATGCTGTGTGTTATTCATAGATTCGAACTGGTTGGGTTTTACTCCAGTTGGTGCTCATGTGTTTATTGTCACTAGCTGGCATACAAAATAAAAGCGTCAGCAAGTGCAAAGAGTTGCCAATGAAATAATACAAATGGTGTGATCAACTGTGACTCAGTCTGAACAGTGGTAGATGATCTAACCACACATCACCCAACATGTGAAATAACACAACTGAATGCAGGCAAAGAAGAGCAAACATTTTGCCTTTTGCATGCATCTCTTACTGATGAAGTATTGAAGCTAAATTTCTTGGCCAAAAGTCATCAAGTTCTTTTCCGCAGTATATGCGTTAGGCAGCTTTATCCTAAAATAGTTTTAAAGTAATTTCATTCATTCATTTCCCTCATCAATCTTCACTCAACACCCCATAATGTCAGAAAGTTCAACCTCATGGCTTGCTTTTTGTCTGTGAGACCTTATATAGGCACGTGTGAGCCTTCCAAATCATGTCCAATCAGTTGAATTCACCACAGGTGGACTCCAATCAAGGTGTAGAAACAGCCTAAAGGTGATCAAGAGAAATAGGAGGCACCTGAGCTGAACTGCAAGTGTCCCAACAAAGAGTCTGAATACTTATATCAATGTGATATTTCAGTTTTTTCTTTTCAATACATTTGCAAAAGAATTCTAAAATCTTTTTCACTTGCTTCCAATTTAAACATGAGATTATTGTGTTACTGATCATCCTGGCTATGAACTCAAATAATAAACTTGCCGAGACAAAATCAACAGATTCTGACCAGTGGGCCACCTCCAGGTCTGAGAAGTGAAGCCGATGAGGAAATGCCTTAAATTTTATTCTTTCTAATAGCCAGCAGGTTTATAGAAGTCTATGAGAAAATGACCCTACTTCTCACTTGATTTATTCCCTCAGTAAACATTGTAAACATGAGTTTATGGTCTCAATCGCTAGTTTCAAGTCTTGATGATGGCATGATGTTCATTTAGTAAATTATGGTTCCATTAAGAGTCAAATAGACCATAAAGCAGGGTATGCTTTAGGGCGTGGCTACCTTGTGATTGACAGGTCGCTACCACGGCGTTGTCTGGTCTGGGATATAGCCGTGTTTTCATGTTAAAACTTTAACCCTTTCACAGTGTGTTTTCACTTCATGAAAGGTAATCATAAACCTTTTTTGTCGCCTAAAAAATATCTTATTCAGCGTTCGGTTGTACTTAGCTCCACCCTCTCATGTCACTTCTGGTTGCAAAAAAACAAGATGGCGACAGCTAAATGCCAAGATGGCGACGGTCAAAATGCCAAACTCAAGGCTTCAAAAAGGCAGTCCACAAACCAATGGGTGACGTCACATTGACTAAGTCCACTTCTTATATAAAGTCTTTGATTCTAAGTAATTAATAATCTTTGTGTTGACTGCTTCAATTGAAAAGAATGCAAAGACTCTGAGCTTCTATACGCCTGTGCTGCATGAGCACACCCAGTAAAACTAACACACTATCATGAACTCTTTTCGTCACCTTTTTATCAGCACTCTGTGACGTTAAGCCAGCAGTCCTTGTGCAAACTTCAACTCCCCTCTGCTGCAGTCAACTCCCCTCGGCCGCCGCTGCCCTGGACGAGCTGCCATGGATCATTTTAATGATGTTGCAACAGAGCTACAATACACATAGAGTAGCCTAGTATTTCATCATTTCTAGCTCACAGTCCCATGTTCGTTTTCTTCTCAGAAGGAAAATATGTCTTGATAAACTGCAGGAAAATATGAGTTGCACATGAGATGCACACTTGTGTAATATTACTGGTTACTGTGCTCCAGCAAAATAGAGCGTTGTGTAACTGTTATGTACTTCCTCAAATCTGGAATTTTTTTCTTGTGTACAATGTTTACGAACCAATGCAGGTACCTTTTGATCAGGAGATGCAAAAGACAAATCTGCACAAAATGTTTAGCTTTTCAGGAAGTCCTTTGAACACTTTTGTCAAATGAAGTTCATAAAATTCATGTGGCAGATTTGCAAGTGTAGCCCTAAATATTCAAGAGATCTGCATGACACACCCTCATGTTGTAAATATATAACACGTTCTCATCCCAACTCCTAACACACCGCCAAGTTGTCACGCCCCTTTGGCGTCACATCACGCCCCTTGGCATCAAATCACGCCCCTTGACATCAAATCACGCCCCTTTGGCGTCACATCAGGCCCCTTGGCATCAAATCACGCCCATTGGCGTCACATCACGCCCCTTGGCGTCACATCACGCCCCTTGGCGTCACATCACGCCCCTTGGCATCAAATCAAGCCCCTTTGGCGTCACTACACGCCCCTTGGCGTCACATCACGCCCCTTGGCGTCACCTATTTTCTGCATCAAAACCACTATAGTTACCCTCGGCGTCACTTTAGGATTAGGCAACAAAACCACTATAGTTAGGTTTAGGAAAGAACTACATGGTTGGGCTTAATACTACTATGTTTGTACAGTGAAAATGACACTGAACGTTGTGAACATGGGACACGAACAAACAGTTGATTGTAACGTGAAAGTTAAACGTAATGCACGGGACACGAACAGCGGCCTCCTGGATTTTCTGGTCAGAAAACATGTAATGATTCTAAATGGTGGCTAGTATACCCTTGAGTAAACAATATCCTAACATGTTAGATAATGTGAGAGAGTGGTGTAATGTAAGAGATAAAGAATGTGATATAAAATGTGACAATTATTTTGAAAAGCTATGAAACTCTTGAGCTTACGACTCATGAACAAATTTGGGGGAAAAAATACACCTTTAGCATCTAAAGAAATTGTGGACTCACAAAATATACAGTACTCTTTTATGTTCTGTACTGAGCTTTGGTTAGGATCCATATGGAGATAAAACTTTGGGGTTATAGAAATGTGGTTGATGTTGGGACTTTGAAGCTTCTTCCTCTTCTGCTTTGTGTTGGTAAATTATTTGACATGATGCAGATTTGAGATAAACTCTCTCACTGCACTGATGATGTTCTACATTACATTTTTGACATTTACTTTTTTATGATTCATTTACTTTGTTTGGTTCCATTGTGGTTCCATTATCAAGAAAAAATAAATACTGTTAGCAATTTCAGCTATCAACAATAGAAAGATAAGATTAACTCATTTTTATGTAAATATATAAATCTTGTACTGTGTGTTGGTAGAAGATGATGACATTTGTTTAAATTAATTTGGCTTGCGCAAGCCCCTGAGGTGTTCAGGCAAAAAAACTACTTGGTTAGGTTTAGGAAAATATCGTGGTTTGGGTTAAAATAACTACAGAAGTGAAGTAACTTAAGTTCGGAAGTTACATGACAAATAAGTCAACCTTGACTTCTGGGTTTCACACGGGGTACGAGAAGCAGTCTCCTTAGTGAAAGTCCAGTATTTTTTATGCTGCGTTCCAGACAACTCGGAACTTGAAAATTCCAACCTCCTATAGAAAAAATACAATGGAACTCAAAGTCGGAGTTCCTACTTGTCTGACGCCACACAACAATGGAAGCGCACATTGTAAATGGTAAGCCATCAACTAAATGGCAACGTAAAGTATATTTGCCTGTATTAATTAAATTAATACATACTATCATATAGTAAAACCTGTTCTGCATGTAAATTGATGTCAATATGCCACCATGCTATTAGATAACTGGTTACGGTAAGCGTTCTCTGAATGTTATCTTCTCTGCGTAAATGTTATTCTGGAAAACGTTACAAATGCCAAAAAAAATAAATGTGGAGGCCGCACTGCTGAGAGTTCAATTGTGAGTACACTTGCCAAAGAAACAACTGTTTGTCACGGTCAGCCATGGTTTCGTTTACATTTGGCGTTGTGCACCTGGAACGCTTGGAGGTCGGAAGTTGGAATTTTCAACTGGGAAAATTCCAACCTCCGAGTTGTTTGGAATGCAGCATTTGACCCACCCATCCACCCCGACCTCCATACACGGACTTCGCTCTTTATACTACTTCCCCCTTCCGGGCTTATGATTACGTGGATTAAATACGAATTGATTCAGAGTGGTCTCATACACTGTTCGTAGCTATACCTACCTATACCTATACCTACTTTTCTTAGGTATAGCTACGAACAGTAATGCACTGTAATCTGTGTATATCCCACAAAATCCATTTGTGTGTAATAAAACACCAGACTTTCGCCCAGGAGCCCGACGTTTGTGTTCCGTGTGAAACCAAAAGTCAACGTTGATTTATTTGTCAAGTAAATTACCTACTTAAGTTACGTCACTTCTGGAGTTATTTTACGTCAAACCACGATCTTTTCCTAAACCTAATTAAGTAGTTTTGTTGCCTAAACCTAAGGAAGTTGTTTCCAGTGAAGACGGAAGTTTATTTTGAAAAGACTGTATGTAACGAGCGGAAATTGACTCGTGTTGCAGGACATTCCTAGGAAAACAAACGAAAAAGAAGGAACTTTTTTGTCAGATATCATACGAACCGTTGTATGAGGATACGTTGATTGATTACGTGGGTTGTATACAAATTACAGTGCATTACTTTTCATAGGTATAGCTACGAACAGTGTATGAGAACTGCCTGGTTGTACAAGGACAGGTCCACAATCAAGAGCATGAAACATTTTGGTTTTGTGGAGTAAAACAGTCATGGAAGCCGGAAAGAATTACAGAAATCTGTATAAAAATTAATTGTATTTTTTAATCACCATGTGATAATTTACAGAGGTTCGGTACAGCATCTAATGATAGCAAAACAGTTTTAGTTTTATTAAAATGCATTCATTGTACAGAATGCGAGCACCATAAAAAGCATAAAAAATCTTCCCAAGCCATCCGTTTACAAAGTGACATGATTAAAAAAAAAAAAAAATCTCTCAGTGGTAGAATATATCTCACCTTACACACCATCTACCACACGGTAAAAGTCCACATTTCCCTTGCACACTTACATGAAGGGTATTCTTATTTCACTGCATTGCTATTACACATCATGCCTACAGTATGGTCCAGATGGAATAGTAAACATTCTCACTGGTGGTTTGGAAATAGAAATAGCTAGATTGATTTGATCTCTCCCTATTGGTCCACAGTTTGTCAATCCTCCAGCACTCGACCAGGAGCACTGGAGAAGCATTCAGTCTCTGCGGTGAGCCCCAAGGTGTTTTCTCTCTGTCGGATTCACTCCCTTGGCTTGTGGCGACGCCTGACAAGCCTTGTTCTCCTCCTCATTCCAGCTGTAAAAGAGGAGTTAAGAGTTAAGGGAGGGAGTCAGAGGTGTCAATGGAGACAAGGACAACATAAAACATGTCATGTGGAACATGAACATGTGGAAAGATATGAGACGTGAAGAATAGGTGGAAGGACTCAAAGGTAGATAATGGAAAGGGTGAAAAAAAAGTGAGAAGAATGAAAGGAAAATGTAACAATGACATTTTACAGTTAGACACATTGCTATGCATATTTTCCAGAAGTGATTATGTGTTTTTTGGCAAACTCTTTTTAGTCCGATCCAACATTTGGTGTTGATCGATGTGTCATCAGTGAACTATGCTCTTACCTGGGGCTTTCCTGGCAGCGGCGAATTTACCTCCTTCTGTGAAACAAAGAGACATCACAGTCAATCACTGCATTTGGGAACGCACACACACACACACACACACACACACACACACACACACACACACATCTGTGCAGATCTGCAGTTGTGAGTATTCACCTTTAATTAGTTTGGTAATTCTCTCCGATTCCGCATCGATCAGATTTGGGTCGCCGTGGATGGTGGTGATCTTAGAGAAGTCCGGGCCTGACGTTCAAAACAAAACCATTAGATCCAAAATGCTGAACAATTTTTCTCTCACACACAAAATTTAGGATGGAGGTAACCCTCCGAGACCCAGTGAATCGCGGGCGATCCTGACCGACTTTACGGTCTTTCAGAGGCTCTAGCAGGTTTAGTTTTAGAGCTAGAGTAAAGGTAAAGATATCATATGAGAAAACCTAAGGAATCCATTGGTACCAACCATGTCATGCTTGCATGTTGGGGAGTAGGCTAAATAACGGTGCAAATTTGGACTAACTTTGGGCGAGGAAAAACTATCATGGCCATTTTCAAAGGGGTCCCTTGACCTCTGACCTCAAGATATGTGAATGAAAATGGGTTCTATGAGTACCCACGAGTCTCCCCTTTACAGACATGCCCACTTTATGATAATCCATGCAGTTTTGGGAAAAAACAAGCAGTTTTTTTAATGCAGTATAAATGTGTTATTTTCTCCTGTTCTAAAATGGTGTATTTGAATATTTCTGCATACTGGGGTCCCTAAACAATCTTGAATTACATAAATTGGGTATAACTATAGAGCTGAGACTCTTATGGATCCAATGAGCCCAACTGTATTCATGTGTGATTTACAAATTATTTGAATTAATTAATTATTTAAACCATGTTCATTTCTTATTAATGATTAGAAAAAATTGACACACATTGCTGAGCTGCATCTCAAATTAATCTTCAGGTTCCCAGCTTTCAGATGATGTACACCACTTCTATGTGGCATATACTCATGACCTGCTATATCCCCCTAAAGACCAATCGTTCCCCCCTAAAAAAGACAAAAATGGGTCTATAGTGGGTCTCAGAGGGTTAAAAATGCATCTCATTCTCATTTCCACCTTGAAGTAACCTCTTATCTTGACTGAAAGCAGATGAGTAAACATGATTATTTCAAGGAGGAAAGGACACAAACATTTGAAAGAAACCTGTTTGGTACAAAGTGTTCGTGTAAGGAGATCCTACCCTCAATGATAAAAGGCTCTTTCGCCGTGGTGTATCTGGATCCACCTTCGGACCGGCAGCGGAGAAGGGTGTTGAAAGTCATTTAACGACTTAGCAACGACAGACTGACAGGTACATACACCCCGCAAAAACACCTCCTCCGCCACCGCCAACACAAAGTCAAGCACAGTTGTGCCACATTTATGAACACACACACACACACACTCACAGGGTGCGAAGCACAGGTGTGATATGGGGAGGGGGGGACTCGGCTCAGAAAAATAGAGCAAACCTATTTTTCTTAGCCTGCACACTGAGCTGCAAGACAACAGGGAAGCAGTTTTAGGTGAAAACAGCTTAAAGCTCAACCTGCACCCACACAAGCGATTGGCCCAATGGTGTGAGTTGGGCACCCTAACATGGCACATTGTAATTTGCACACTGTACACACATACACATCGCAGCTGTATTAGACAGAGATGATGGGAATCTTGCCTGAGAGACAAGAACACTGACGGAGAGATGAAATCAGATGGATAAGTGGTGAGATGGACAGACATCCAAATCATGGTGCACCATGGGCAGTATAGCATAGAAGCATAGCATAGAAGAACTATCTTCATGTCATGATGTGAGCCTAACCAGAGGATAGACTGTCAAAATCAGCCTCATTCCTCCATTCTTTACTGAGCCTATACAAACATTATAAACTAGAATGAGCTTAATGTTTGGCCAAAGGTTCAACAAAGTGCTCTCTGTTTAAAATAGTCTGGCTCTCCATCATTGGAGCATGTTATTAAAGATGATTCTCCTACAGCAGCCTGAAAGCAACATAACTGCTCCAGCTATTAAACATTCACTGGCACCGTTTTTCTGTTGCTAACCCATTTGTGTCTGATTGTGATGAAAATACAGGTAGTTAGGACTGTCTAGGGTAAGAAAATGGAGCATTGAGTGTGATCATAATTTTAAATATTGGGGGTTACATTCGTGTTTGATTGGTCGTGGTACTCTTAACTCTTGAGCCTTTAGATTTAGCTGGATAGGATAGGTCCAGACGCCAATACAAGTTCTGCTTGGGTCATCATCTTCATTAGCAGCGAGTGCGGAGGTGATTATACAATCCTACATTTGTTTTTTTGTCTTTGTTGGGTAATAATGCAGCCATATAAGCAGATTTACACATGTGGCATGATACCACTGGCAGACAGGTGAAGGTTAAAGAGTTCTTACTGGTTTTTAGCCAATGCCCTCAGTGGATGTGAGCATTTCCTTTTGTTTGCTGCAAACTAGCTAGGAGATAAAGACTCCAGAAATATCAACCAGTTTGATGAAATAGAATGTCTGTGTTGTTTTCAGGTGTACAGTAGATGCTCAAGAAACTGAGAAACTGAAAAGACAGGCTCAGGCAGCAACAGAAATGTTGTCTCTTAGGACTAGCCAGCTACAGCAGAGCAGGATGTAAACAACATGGGTTGATGATTTGTCTTTGAACCACCAGCAGTAAGCCAAATTGCTAGCATTAACGGTAAAGAAATAGCTGGAAACCAACATTTGTAGCCAAAACAACCAAGTCACTTTGCTTTCGACTGTAAAATAAATGATTGTTAAACATGGGTAGTGTAACATTCTTAAATATGAAAAATGGTTTTGATTTCCAAATACATTTAACAATCTACAAAACATTTAGAGGCAGAATGAGAAGGATTTCTCGGATTTGGTTTGTAAACACAACATTCAAAGTTGGCCCCTCCACCCCGGCTCAACGTCACCAGAAGCGCACGCCCCCCCGACTGCGGTTAGGGTTAGGGTGCTCGCCAGCGGGTGAAAGCCATCCCCAGATTCACTCTCGTTTAGGAACAAGCTTTGACTGCCTGCCGTTTTGCCTCACTATATTTGCGTATTTTGGGCGCTGTGTCTGCCATTTTTGTAGCTTCCTATTGGAATGTGTGCTTATGATCTGGCACCTGGTCGCTGTGTTTTTATAGAGGTTGACGCCCAGAAACGTCCCAAACACAGCAAAATAAGAAAATACTGGAAGAGGGCAGGGTCTCTGCAGATACAGACACCGTGCACTTTCCATAAAACTGGCTTGGTTGCTAGTTGACTGACTGGCTGACAGACTGACTGACTGACATGACACTCAAGCAGTCATTTATGAGCAAAATTACAGTAGTCTAGACTTGTGACTGTGATTGGTCGGAAACATATAGACCATTTCACAGTTGTAAACATAAACATTCCAAATGTGTCCCAGTTTATTTCCTGTTGTAGTGTAAGTGAATGACATCAGCTGAGAGGAAGTAAACGTGGACCCAAGCTGTTGCCTAGCAATGCAATTCCAATGAAACGGTCTATTGTGAATGGAGTGAAGAGCTTCCAAAACATCCGTAGCCCCAGGGCCTAAAGTAATATTAGGGTGCATGATTGAAAGGGATTATTTTTGTATGAGTCTATACATTGTTGTTGTTTTTTTAGGAACATCCTACTCATTCTGCCTTTAAGGCTAAAATGGTGCACACCATGAAAATGATGTGTCTGACTGATGTGTATGACTTAATTGATGATCACCAAGGAAACGTGAAATTCACATTAGATGATGACGTTCAGTTAACTGTGGTCAACAGGGCCGCGGATGCATTTGTTAAAAGAGCTGTTAGAAGATGCATGATCTAGACTTTCGTGCTCTTCAGGGGAGTAATACATGTTAAGAGAAACTGACCTTTAATTTTCTTTCCATGTCCACCTGTGTTAAATAAAACATGACGATTTGTCGAAACCTTTGTGAAGTCCAAATCTGATCATCTAACTTATCATTTGCACTCAAAATATGAATGATTTATAACCGTTGAGGAACTTACCGTCGATAACTCTTGTAACCTTGGTCATGGTCGTCTCTCCTTCAACGACTTTGGTTACTTTTGTAAAGGAAGGATCCCCGTCGATGACCCTGGTTACTGTTGTGAAGGTAGGGTCCCCCTGGATGACACTGGTTACCTTGGTGATCACCGGCTCCCCCTGGACAACCACGCTAGTGACTACTGGTTCCGTCTCGATGACTCTTGTAACATGGGTAATGGTAGGCTTTCCTTCAATGACCCTGGTCACATGGGTGAGTGAAGGCTCCCCCTCGATGACCCTGGTCACATGGGTGATAGTTGGCTCCATGACCCTGGTCACATGGGTGAGTGAAGGCTCCCCCTCGATGAGCCTGGTCACATGGGTGATAGTTGGATCCCCCTCGATGACCCTGGTCACATGGGTGACAGTTGGTTCCATGACCCTGGTCACATGGGTGATAGATGGCTCCCCCTCGATGACCCTGGTCACATGGGTGATAGTTGGATCCCCCTCGATGACCCTGGTCACATGGGTGACAGTTGGTTCCATGACCCTGGTCACATGGGTGATAGTTGGCTCCCCCGCAATGACTCTGGTCACCTTTGTTACCTCAGGGACTGTAGCGAGGGAGAGGTAACACGAATATAACTTCAGAATGATAGAAAGAAAGGTTATCTTTTGAACACTCCCACATTCTCTCTATTATGAAGAAGGAGGCTGGAGGTCACGTATGTGAAGTTATCAAAGCATGCAGAACAAACAGAGGCTGATGTGTGTCGGATATTAAATTGCATCCATTTAATAACTGCTGCTGTTACGCTCCATGCTCCAGTGAGCTGCTCCCAATGGACAGATTTAATTTTCTCCTCTGTTTGTTGAGTTTCACATTACAGACAAGTTTATATTTTAGACAATATTTACACATTTTGGTATTTAAAGAATCTTGTCTACTAATTTGAAAATGATACAAGAGGAGAAAATGTGACATGTTACATAATCCTAACACATTCCCATCTGGGGCCAGATATATCTGTAAAACTCCTCTTTTGAATCAGCTTCAACAGAACCTTTTTTTTCTTTCACTTCTTTTATATTTTCTGCTTCTGAGCGATGATTTTTTTAATATGACAGTTTTAATATGAGCACTAAAGAGATGAACGCTGACAGATGTGTGTTTGTATCAGAGGATCTTTGGCCTGAGGTCACTTGATACGTGGCCTAGTCCGGTAATCAGAGCCAGATGCACATCTTTCTCTTTCGAACAAAAGTCATTAAGAGATTTAAGTACTTTATGCTTAAAACTGTGGCTGCTTTGCCTTGTGATTAAATACTACTACAAGGATATACATGATGTGGATAATAGATTATTCCACCCATTATCTAAACTGTAAAGATAATATAATGATGTAATTTATAATTGTGTGTGTGTGTGCATGTCTGTAAAGAGTGAGTATTCTACATTGTTTTACAACCACTTGTGCAATTTATTGTTCATATTCAGGTTTTATTTCTTTTTAAAGTCAAGATCAAAACTACAACTTCTATTTTAATTTAAACCTCTTAATATACAGTATATCAATACGGTGGATAGTTTGTTTGCTTCACCAAGATGAGTCGCTCTTCCTATTCAGGAAAGTTAAAAAATAGTAGAAAATATTTTAACACTAGAGAAAATGAAATCAAGGGGTCCTTTCAAACCTTTGTTAAGATATGGACTCTGCAAGAACCACTCGATAAAGAGTAGGGTGGAACCAATAAATGCCCCATTACAGTAGTGAGCAACCCCCCACTCCCTTTTATTTAATTTATTTATTTATTATTTTTTTTAATTTATTTTATCCTTTTTACTTTGTTTGAATAATCAATATAATTATTTGTTTATCTTGTGTTTTTCCATCCTTCACCTTTCTGTGTCCTGTAAACCTATAGGTGGGTGGGTGGTGATGAGGACTTCAATCTGTTAACGTATTTGTTGAATGGTGCCTCTTTGTAGTTGGGGGTTGAGTAAGTGAATTGAAGTCAAATATATATGTTTTGTATGTTCCACTCTTGTGGGATAGAAACTTTGAAAATCAATAAAATATGTTTACAAAAAATAGTAGAAAATAGAAATCATACATACGTACAGTTGTATTTCCATACATTTATAGCATAAATGCAACCCCTAAAAGTGAAACCCGTCTGAGGTTCTGACCTTCAGCTCAAGAGTCCATGTCATGTGCCTAATTACCTTTGAAGCATTGGACTTCATCCCTCCTATGTTACCCAATACATGAAGGCTCCCATCTGTGTGGAAGTTCACTGGACTCAGCCCAACTGGATGAACACCATCCAAGAGTCCTCTATGGTCTCTGACCCTGTTTGCGTGCTTTGACAGCCTAATTACCTCATTCCTAACGGAGCTGATTAAATGTGCCAAGAGGTCCAAGTGGACTTAAGCAATAGTGCGAGTGGATAATCAGAGGAGCCTCCATGGAAGTGGCCTGAATGGAGCGATGACATGCATGTGACTGCAGGCTGGATTTCACTTGAAGAACAGATGCTCATTTTTTAACAAAGGACATGAATTGGTTCCAAATGCAGTATCGCCTTTATAGTCACCACTAATGAGAAATATATTGTATGATCATGACACATTCAAAACTTGTGCTTTAAGGATGTGGTTAGTAATAAGACACCTTACCTGTTTCAACATGTGTAGTTGTGATAATCCTCCCTGTGAAGTAACACAAGTAGTTTAAGTTAATGGTGCCTTCAAAAGAAACTCGTGTGCTCGTATTGACACCATGGGAAGTCGTGCTCACAATATGCTTGGCGTTCACGCAACGGCAATATTAACATTACTGTCTGCGTCTAGAAGCCACATAGGCTAACAATTTAGCAAGCCAGCAAGTGGGTAACATAATGCAGTAAAGTCAAAGGCCTAATGAAGGGAATATCAACATTTTCCTCAAAGATATGATAAAATTATGAAGAAAAACAATATACGACTAAAATTACAATATTTTCTCTTATTATGTACTGAAAAATGAACTTGCAAGGCCTCCGCCATTTCTGAAAACGTCAACAAACACGTCACAACTCGTGAACTCGGAGCTTTCAGAAACTTTCCACTCACGAGGTCGTGAATACCACAAGAGGGGGGCGTTCATATGGACTCTTCTCGTTAACACGATAAACACGACCCCATTTGAAGGCACTAAAAGTTGCAGATGCAATAATATTCACACGTCATGCAGTGACAGTGGTGCTAAAGAAACTTACTGAAGAAGGTGAGTGGGATCTCTTCATAAGAAAATCCAGAAATAAACTACAGAACAAAAAGCAAAAGGGAATGGAAGGTAAATAATAGAACAATCCTCTTCGATCCATGCATATCCAGACATAATGTGAATTTTCTCTTCTATCTACCTTTATTTGGATGTACTTTATCAGCTTCTTCAGGAGGACCAGGAGGTCCTGGCGGCCCACGGGAAGGTCTGTAAGTAATATGCATCATCAAAACAACATGACATAATGCGGCACAGAGCGCATAAGAATGTATAGTAATGTCTGCTGTTCTCACCCGCAGGATAGAGGACATTCTTCACCACATGGATCACACCATTCGTTGCCATCAAGTCGCTGTCTGGCACATCAACAGAGTTGACATGAATAGAGTTGTTTACCTGGGAAAAACGGAAAAAAGTCAAGCAATGTATACATATCTATTTGTCATGGGTATCAAGAAACACATTCTTATTTTGTGAGCTAATGGTTTGACATGAGAGGTTTTGATGTCACATGAGACTTAATGGGAATCCCAGGCCGTGTGCTCCATTGCTGGAAGAGAGATCTGGGAATTCCATTCATGACTAATTTCCTGCAATTTAAGGTGGAGGTGACTGAAGGTGGAGATGCTGAGTCAGTAAAGGATAGGTTTCCCTTTTCCTCTGTCTCCTCTCTCACCCACCAAATTGAGCCACATCTTTTAAAAACCTAACCACATGTTCCCATGAATCACTGCCCCCTCTTATTGGTGAATTATCTCAAACAAGCTTTCCTGTGTCCATTAAGGAAGTCCTCAAGGCCTGATACGAGACACTGGCTGATAACCTGATCAGCGCGATACGAGAGAGACGGAGGGCAAAATTGAGGTAATGGGCGAGATGACGATAAAGCCGACATGAAGACTGACGACCAAGAGTGAAGCAGACAGAGAAAAATGGCAGGTGGAGGGCATCAGAACGGGAGGTGGTGGGGAGCGGGGGGTGAATACCGAGTGTGGGTGTTGATGGAAATGGAAATGACAGGAAGCCAGGTTTTATTACGTCTGGCTTTTCTCCAGAGATCTCCAGCTTTGAAGTAATAGATTAGCACTGGCTCTTTCAGGGTAGTGTTTAAATGAGAATTGTGGGGAAAGATTGGGTTTAAGTCTCACAATGGAGGCTTTGAAACAATGTGTGGTCATTTAAAATATGATTACATAATAGAAATATGCTCTAAAAGTAAAAATCAACTCTTGGGTATTATCTCCTCTGCTTCTTCTAAAGTTGACAATTTCCTTGACAAGTGCCTTTTTTCAATCGAAAGTGGGCAGGAATTGAAAACTAGCTGCTAGTTTTGTCACCCGATTATTGTTATCAGGCCATTAAATAGGCGTTATAAGCACCATAGATGTGGGTCATTAGGGGCCTACTACGCCTACTACGTTGTAAAAGTGAAAGCGAAACACGTCGTTAAACGTTTTGAACACAAACAAAACAATTTTTGGTTTAGGCAACAAAACCACTTACCATTAGGTTTAGGGAAAACATCGTATTTTGGCTTAAAATGATTATGTTTCAAAAATAAAAGTGAAAGTTAACACTTGTGACCACGAAGACAACTACATTTTGATGGTTTCACATAGGGTGTGAACCCCAGCCTTCTGGGTGAAAGTCCTGTGTTTTGTGTCCAATCCTTCGGCCCTGACCTCCACCCCTTATGGAGTTTCACACGATCTATACTGCAGCGCCCAACTTCCGCTTCTGCTCCTGTCATAATTACTACGCTACGCTAGAGGTTGCTTTTATACCTTCTTTCAGTGATCTACCATGTTAATATATGATAAAACCTACTATTGGGTGTAGTAGGCCCCTACTGACCCACATCTATGGGGCTTACAGCGACCGATAACGCCTATTTAATGGCCTGATAACAGTCTAATTATTTGTGGAGTATAATCATGGTTACACATCTTCCTCAAAACATTTCATGTGCTGATGCATCAGTTGGTGCAGAAATACGCTTTTCCTACAGAGGATTTATCCCTGTTTGATTGCTCAATGACAGATTCAGGAAACCAGCCCTGTCTCTTTGATTCTGAGGACACAAATACACACTTAAGTGATGGCTGATTGTACATACGGACATAACTTGCAGGTTCTTGCCCTGGAGGGTTTTGAGCAGATTGGTAACTCCTCCCTCTAATCCTCCATTGATGAAGATGCCATTACTGAAGTGGTACAGCAGGATGATCCTCAAAGCATTCAGATCACCTGTCAATGACAGCAAAAAGCATGAACATGATTTACACACTGTGCAGGAGAGCTAGCATTCTTCATATTTTCTCCCCTCATGCTCGCATTATATAATTTTAAATAAGAACAAGCCAGCTTGACAGCTATCCCCAATCTTCAAAAGGCAGACGCATGAAAGGATGTGTGTTCATTTCAGTTGAGTACTCACTTTTGAGCAGAGCGAAGTCCTCTTTGCTGAGACTATCAAAGGCTTCGTCAGTTGGTGCAAAGATGGTGTAGGAGCCTTCTTGCTTCAGCAGATCAGTCAGACCTGCTGTCTCCATCAGCGCCAGGAAAATCCTACATTTGTTTAAAAAAAGAGAAAAGAAAGGAAAGAAGAATGTCATCAATTCACACAATCAACATACAGTAATGTATTGCAGGAGTGAAATGACGCCTTTATGTGCAGGTTGAATTTTACACTTTTGGGTTCTTGGGAATGATGATGTTTTACAATCCACAAAGGCAGGAATAAGACATAAGAAGTACACATTTTGAGCAGGTTATGTTGTCAGTTTCATTTTTTCATCACAGCAAACTACGGCGTTTCAGACTGAACAAACTCAAGCCCATCAAGCCCATCATCTTTCTCCACCAGGAAAGGAACAGCACTGGCTATAATGGCACAATGAGTCCTGTGCTGTGAGGAGACCAGATTATATTTCGCGTTTGGGCCAAAAAACGGTAGGGTGTTATCTCATTTTAGACAGGCTTTTGGGAATGTGATATGATGGAGTTCGGGTTGGGATTTGAGTGAGACTGTGTGGTCCCATTCACACAGCTGCTTCCTCGGTCATTCATCATCAGCCTCTACTGGTGCCAATATCTGTCGCAGAGCCACAGAGTCCGCCATGCTGCTCCACCATGTTTCTACAGTAGCCCAGAATGGACAAACAGAACACTGGCTCTAGAGAGAGCCTTTTCGCGTTTTTACGTTACCTGAAGACCACCGTAGTTCTTTGACCGTGGCTACCACGGTTTTACACTCGGCGGCTCACGTTACCGCAGTGTCGGAAAGAGAGGAGTGAGCGGTGGGGTACTCAGTTGGTTGCAATATGCAACCACACCACTAGATGCCGCCAAATCCTACACACTGTACCTTTAATGTAAAAACAAGCACAGCAAAAAATTGCATAAAATAAGATGTAGTTCTTACTTGAACCGTCCGTCAGCAATCAGGAGTTCGTAGATTGTTTTCTCGGCCGGCTTGATGATGGACCTCATAACATGGAGGGCGCTTTTGCTTCCCTCTTTACCTCCACGTATCATACATGCGTTTTCTATGCAAACAGCCTAACAAAGAAGAAGAACATTCAGAGGGAAGGGTTACAGGTCTAAAAGTCACTGTACAAATCTGGTATCTATTTAGCTTATAGGGGAGGGGGGGCTGTCACACTCCTGTTTGATTGCTCATGATCAATCAACAAGAAGAAAACAAAAAGTTTCTGTGAGGAAATTAAACCCAGCTGTTCCTAATATCTGAACCACCGGAGCAGAAACACACTTCATCTGCCAAGAGCTGGACTAATTAGCTTTTCTATTGCATTTGCTCACAGTTGAAAGACAGCAAATATCATGTTAACACTTGGTAAGGGGCCCCGTAATGGCTTTCAGATTTCCAATATGGAAGCAGATGCTCTCCATTGTCTTTCCATCAATTCCTATTTATCTTATTTTCCTGATCCTTCCTGATGCTCTAATGCAACAAAACACACACACACACATAGTTCTCACAGTGCGGTAAATGAAGACTCTGAGCAGTTTGCCAGCCAGTGTTTCCAGCAGCTGTCCATTGTAGAGCTCGCTCAGTGTAATTTTGAACTTCAAGATGTGGTTTTGCAGAATGTATCTCAGCAGGCTCTGCTCTGTTGTCATCACCTCGTCTGACAAACACAGAGAGAAGTTACAGATTTAAAATGACTTGGGGTCACATTAGATGCCAGTCCTGATTAAACATTTCCTGATCAACTCACTAGTGAAGGCAGTGTTGACGGGAGCAAGGAGCGTGTACTCGGTCTTTGGACCCAAGGCAGCGGCTAAGCCCAGTTCGGACACCATGTCGCTGAAAGTGCTCTGGGAGTCTCCCATCAGCTCAATCCCTTGCTTAGCTGATATGAATCACATAAACATGTTGGTGATCACAGAAAAATGATGTAGCCAAATGATTTGAGAGAGAATATCTAAGATGCGTCTTACCTGAGTCGGGGATGAGCACCTGGTCGATGAAGTGGATGACGCCATTGGTGGTGACGACGTCCTTCTTCAGCACCATCTTGATTCCGTTGACCGTCAAGCTGTCGCCATTGCAGCCGATCTCTATGGTGCTGCCCTCTGCCGTCTCATACACCGACCCGGCCATGATTGCTTCTGAACACTGGACGCTGTTCAACATGTGGTACTTCACCAGGGCTGAGTAGGTGTGAGAGAGAGGGTGAGAAACAGAAAAAGTTGCTGATCAGATTGCACACTTTTATAGACTGTGTGGGTTCCCTGTACTTATTTTTGTATGCAATCCAAGGTTTACAGTTGGGATCATTACTGAACACACATGCACACGGACACACACATATTCTTTCAGCTCTTTTAGAAATATTTAGTCACTTCTGTTAACATGTGGATATGGCATTACACCTCTGACTGAGTCCAACTGTCAAACTTAGCAATGCCTGGCTTGCAAAAGCAATGCAACGACAACATGAAAAACGCTTCCAAACCCACAAAAATTCAATGCAATCAGTGTCGCACTGCGGGCCAAATTACTCTCCGGCTCAAACCTATCAAGGCACAAGGCTCCACATCATCTATATCTTTTCATCCATGGTTGGTCAGCAAAGCCTGTCTGCCAAGTGTCTGAGAATTTATCTGAGGTTATATTGTGTCCCAGAGGGAGCAACTCACTGAGGAGGCCACAAACTGCCCTCATGTTAATAGACTTTCCTGGCACGCCAGTAACTCAGCAGATAAGCTGCCACCGTGGAGACAGTTTCCCGCTTTCATTGTGCGGTTTGCCTGTGTGTGTGCGTGTGTGTGTGTCTACTCCTTTACTCTTGAGAATTTGATGGGTATCTAGGTTTAGACATGCTTTTGGGAGGAATTTGCAGATTGGGTTTGGAAGATGGTTTCATTAACCTGTCGGCATGATTTAAGTTCACTTCAGGTCAAATGAATGTTAGACGTTACGTAAAGGATCAAAAACGTCAACCAGACTAAGGGATGCTGTACTGATGCGGTGCTTTGGGCTAAATGCTAATGATGGCCTGCATGTTCACAACACGGATGTATAGAGAGAACTGGATACAGCGTTGGAGGCGGGCTCCCGTTCATTCCTATAAAAGTTGCTCAGTGGCGCATGAAGCCAAAATGTCTTGACGAAGTGCCCGGATCTTCCGGCGATCTTCAGCATCCCTAACGTTTCCTTGAACTCCGCCTCCCAGCCCTCGCTCAAGCCTCAGACTGGGTCTCATTCACATGAACGGAAATAGGAAAATAACTCTGGATCCGGCTATTAGTGCATTTTACAACTTTTAGGACCTAATGATTTAAATAAGGACTATTCAAGTGTTCATACTGGGAAGTTGATTTACCTCAGGAAGTTGTAATTCCACCATTTGGCCACTACGAAAATTTGCTTCAAAGCCCGGCGCTCTTCCTGGGGGCTTGGTTCACAATGACAATGCTAACATGTTGATGTAAGCAGGTATAATAATAACCATGATCGCCATCAGAGTTTAGCGTGTTAGCGTGCTATCACTGAACACAAAGTAGCCTACAGCTGAGGCTAGTGGGAATATCATTCGTTTTACAAGTATTTAGCCATAAACAAATTACATTTTTAACCCGGTAATGGCGCTACAGTATATGAGCAGTCAGGGGATCTCCAAAGTGATTACAATTCATCCTGAAGGGGACATAAATGTCTGCACCAGATTTCATGGCAGTCCATCCAATACTTGTTGAGATATTTCACTAAGAAACAGGCCTCACGTTGACTCTACGGGATCCCCAAACTCACTAGGCTACATCATCACAACATTTTGTGTCAATCTATCTGGTGGATGGTGAGATATTTGACTGGATAAGTGAAAACATTGATCGGTTGCTGGTGCTAGAGGAGTCAGGGGATCACCAAATTCATCCTCTGGGGACCATCGATGTCCGAACTAAATTTCATGGCAATCCATCCAACAGTTGTTGAGTTATTTCAGTCAGGACCAAAGTGGTGAACCGACCGTCTGACCAGCCGATATTGGCTACAGCACAAATATTTAAGTGCTCTGCACACGAAAATCAACGAAAGTATGGTATTATGTCATCATTAGTGTATCACATGTACAATGTACCTGTAATAACATCCTTGTCTCCCATGACACGCTCCATGTAGTCTGGGCTCAGTTTGTCAAAGGCTTCATCAGTGGGAGCAAACAGAGTGTAGTGGCCAGGCTGGTCCAGCTTGTCCATCATACCAGAGGCCATCACCGCAGTCTGGGTAACAAGAAGACAGCGTGTCTCAGACATTTTGTCATACTGCTAGCAACATTGACTTTCCAAATAATATTGTTTTATAATCTTTTTTTTTTTTACACACGTTCCACTTCCAGCACATTAGTCAAACGTTGGCTTTGTAACTCATTTCCAGCTTAGAGTGCTGTTTATTTTACATACTCTGAAGGAGGAGAGCTCATCGGTGACATCCAGGACTTCCTTCATGTTGTTGCCAACGCCGCTGATGACCCGATCGATGACATGCACCACGCCATTTGTGGACACCTGATTACCATGGATGATCCTGGCACAGTTCACCGTCACAATCTTCGCAGAGAGGAAAGCTTGTATTAAGCCAAGACCACCACTGGAGTCAGAAGTCCTTTATAGACATAATTCAATCATGCGATCTTGTGCATTTCAACACTGTGCGTAAACTGACCCCATTCGAGTAGTGGTTGATGTAGATGCCCAGGTCGTTGTACATGGAAGTGACAGACATGTCGTTCTTCATGTCTTTGGTCAGAATACGGCGGTTCACCATGTGGAAGTGAAGAGCGTTGTACAGCTCGATGTTCACGTTGCTCACCAGTGCCGACCGTACGTCCTGGGGTAATCACAACATTAGTTAAAGTGTGAGTAATCACACTGCATTTATTTGTATTCCCTTCTGGTCTACTTACAGCTTCCACCCGATCCCAGGCTTCGTTGCTGGGTGCAAACATGGTGAAGGAGCCTTTGCCTTCAATTTCCTCTCTCAGCTGGGACATTTCAGCGTATTGCTGTGTGGTAATAGCCTTTACGAGCCCCAGCGTACCGTAAACATGGTCAATGGGAGCCACTGGAGGGGGGGAAGCAGAGGAATTGTTCCTGCTCAGAAACAGACTATAATAGTACAAGTGTACTGAAATTTTGAATTGACCAGAAAAGTAGACCAGAAAGGGGCTGTGGTGAGAGCCACCTACCTGCAGGGCATCCTCTCATGCCCTCCAGCTTCATGTACCCAGGACAGCATTCATATAGGACCAGGCTTCCAAAAAAAAGCACAAATATGTTAGACCTGTGATACAGTACATTAGATGATATTGAAAAACATAAATTAATGATATTCATGCACAGAATGTAAAAAAAAAAGAATTGTATGACGTTGGAGGACATACAGTTAGAGAGCTGTACATTATAATGATTTAGTAATAAAACCAAGCAAGATGCGATGTGTATAATGCAAGTTGAGAAAACAAAGAAAGCCAGATCAACAAAGATTTGACATCGAAGAGGAAGAAAAACAACCTCTGCTCTGGAGCTGCGAAGGGAGAGAATGACGAGCGCTTGGATTGAGAACGGCGAGAGCGATTGGATCTTACTCACCAAATAAAAAAATCCATAATTGGGCAAAGCACATTTGAAAGTCAGAGCAGAAGAAGTGACGGTGTGAGAAAACATCCAAAAAAGCGAGCGAGTCAAGGAGAATAAAAAAAGACATTAACATGAAAGTGGTTCATTAAACACACAGAGTGTGCACAACTCCCAGCAGGCCAATCTCCGAGAGAAGCTGGACTGGACTCAGAGAGAAACACTAGCCTGAGACACTGAGAGCCAGCCAACATCATTTCCAATATCTCATGCAACAGCAATAAAGCCAGAAAAGAAAATCCCCAAAAGGAGATCAGTAAGCAAGCCCCTATAGCTCAACAGCTCAAAACTATTTTCCAGATTATTGTTGAGTAAAATATGTAAAGGAGCACCTCTGCTGGCATAGTTTCAGAACCATAAGGGAAGGAAACCAGAGCGTTCCAGTATATACTTTATATTCATCTATACTGTAAGTATGTTAACATGAAAACCAGACAGCGGTGTCTGCTTCCCCCCGTGCACTTTCTCTTGGCCATTAATCTAATTCCCAAGGAAGTGTCCAAGAAAAACAGAATCTTGATATACAGTCGACTTCTTGTGACTATGGGATGGATTTAGATTTTGGGTCCGGAAGGAGCAGCTTGTGAAAACAGAAAGTAGAAACATCCTGGCAGGAAGTTGAGAGGACCTGCTAACACGAGCACACCAAGGGAGCTGTGCAGCTGACCCACACTCCTCAATCTGTCGCATGGGTTACGGGAAATCAAGCTGCACTTTATTGCGGTGTTATGAATGATAAAATGAGGTGTGAAAAGACTGACAGTGAGTATTCTGTCAAATTCAGGTTTAAATGATGTTTTCTCAAGTGTAGTTTTCCTGAAAATGAACCACAGATGGTAATCAAACATCCAGACATTTGATTTGGACTCATCCCAAGCTAACGCAAATCCTCTGAGATGCAAACAAACTAGCAGCGAGTCAACATTGGATGATCCACCAGAGAAACAGCCGTGGAGTTCCCGAGTGCTGGAATAAGTTCAATTAGGGTTTAACCCGAAGGAGTTCATGGGCGTGTTTGCTAAAGAGGTTTGCTTTGAGAGGTCTGGGGGCAGAGTTTTCCTGCTTTCTGTTTTCCCATGGAAATGCTGTGTTTCTATATGAACTCTGTGCTTTCTCTACAGGCGTCACATCCAAAAAACTGTTTGCTTTCCTTTCAGAAATGAACAGTAGTGATACATTATGCAAGAGCAAAACACTCCTTTCATAGACGCTTCAAATACACACACACACGCACGAAAAGCACCATCACTCACTTTCTCCCCTCAACTCCCCAAAATGACTCACATGTTTTTGGCAAACCTCTCTAATTCACTTTAATCAGCATTTGTGTGTTTATGGAAATGTGTGCGATGATACCGAACGCTGTGAATTAGCAATTTTTGTGCACGCAGCCGTGTCGCTCACAGCGCCATCATTCTATGCGTTGACACTAATCGTTATAATGAGAAATACATAAATATCCCTGCACAGCTGGCTGTGAGTAAGGTATGAAGTCACTGTTCCCCGGCTGGGCTCTGACAGGATAATGGATGCACTATAGACCAGAGAGAAGCACACTGCAAACCAGGCCGCTGGCAGCGGTGTCACTGCATGAACCAGCTCAATGTGGCTTCCAGATGAGCAGATGTTCACACAAACACACACATACTGTACCCACACAGAAACACTAGGTGGGGTTGTCTGGCATCAGATAAAAACCTGTTATGTAACCAACAATCAACAGTGTCTCTTGTGTCTTCATCAAGTGTTTCTTTTTTCCTGCAGTGCCAGTGGCTTCCTGAATACTCTACATCAGTGTTTCCCAAACTCTTTTCTCGGGACCCACTTTTTAAAAATGACAAACCATCACAACCCAATTCACAACGGGCCTTATCTGTAAATCGCGAGAAGAGCGAATTTGTGCGTAAATGAACGTTCCCGACCATTTTTACTGCCATTTCCGCATCACCTCATATTATCTTGAATAGGTAAACGATGTTGAAGAGATGTACGTTTGATAAATCACAACTTTGAATGTGTTATTGAAAACATGTGCACATGTTAAATACTTTATAAATGAGACCAAATAAATGCATTTAGGTGGAGTTAACAGGCTCTCGTTTTTTTTCCTCTCATCAGTAAAACAGAATATACGCCAGCAGTTCATATTAGATTTAAAGCAGCAGTGGGTAGAAATAGAGCAAATATGATTAAAAAAAGTTATTTTTATGAAACGGTCCCTATATCCTGACAGTAGTGCATGAGACAGGTAATCTGAAAAAAAAATCATGTGCCTCTGTGTCCTCCGGTGCTCCTAATGGCATCCGCAAGATTTCACAGACATTTTACAGCTAAACAGTACACTACAAGATGTTTCTGAAAACATTTGAAGAGAGAAATAGGCGTTATAGTGACAGCATACTGATTCATATGTGATCAGCGCTGCCTAGTTTGACCGCTTGATTGGAGTTCACGAGTTTCACAAACATTGATTGACAGCTGCCCAGAGACTGCTCGGTTCTGATTGGTTGTTTTCCTTCGGGCATGGTGAAATCTTGCAGATGCCATTAGGAGCACAAGAGGAGTCAGGTTTTTTTTCCCACAGATTATCTGTCTCATGCACTGTCAGGATATAGTTACAGTTTTTAATAAATAGCTTTTCGTCATATTTGTTCAAAGTGACCGACTGCATTCAACCACAAATTAACCACTTGTCCTCTGCTCCCTGCATGTTGTGTCGCCACCTACATCACTTTGAAGAAAATCGCTTCCACCTGAACCTCCAGCGGCGCACTTCAAGAGTTCTTTGTGGGAACGAAGGCATTAAGAAATCCCCACAGTACAATTTGACTTAACCAACATAATTTGTTCTTCGCAATAGTGGTTTCTAAGAGATTCATTACCTCGACTGCTGCACCCTCAAGACTTGTTTAAACACGAGCTTGTTCGCACGCCAGCCTGCAGTGAACACTGGGACGTTCAAATAGCCATACTGTGGACTCAAACAGCCTCTCCTAATCGCTCATCAACACCAAATCCAGCTCAGACATAATCACAGCTGGCTGGATTTCCTCCACTGCTGCTGAACAATGTCTTCACTGTGACCACAGACAGACATACAGAGGGAGACGCAAGAGTTTTCTGGCTTTGCTTTGCTTTTTGTCTGTTTTCTTCATATTGCTGTTTCGCTGATGGAAAATGCGAATACTTAGAATTGACATATTGCTGTATATTTGATGGATTTGTGTATAGTTCATGGTTGATATACTGTGTGTTTCTTTGTTTCACTCTCAATTTGCTAAAAGTCAAAACAATGAAATGTAGATGAATTCATGTTTCATTTTACATTTAACATAATTTTTTTTTTTAAATATATATTTATTGATTTATTATTTCAATCACATCTTTTAGCTAACTAAAATCTTTTCTATTCCTGACCATAGTCAGTTTTAATTGAACTTAATAAACTTGTTTTAAGCACTTTATACAAAGGACAGACAAGAACAATTAAACATGTTTAGTGCCTTTGAAACCCTCATTACCTTCCTAATAGCTTCTAATTATGGCATATTATCTTGTCTTGTTTTTTAAATAATTGCTGGGTGGTACCATGTAATATCATCTCAGTAGTCTATCGCCGTACCGTGTTGGGAGAAAATGACTCACTTCTGACCTCAATGACTCTTTTATCCATTGTCTCTCCTTATTTTCAGGCTCATCCTGACAACAGCAGCAGGTGTTACAGCTGACTGACTAAAAGAAGGTGTTTGTGCACAGCTCCAGCTGAGCCTTACACTCCATCAACACATCAGCGGCATATATTTTTTATTCTAATATCTACTCATTCAGCACACATTACACCACCTTAAATCCATCAACAACATGTCCTCTGATGTTATTGCAGAAGTTCAGATATCTGCAAGCATTCATGAACTCTACTCTTTTGCTGGTAACCCAAAATTGTATCTTATTACTATGTTTATATTTGGCATTTTTCAACCAGCAAAAAACAGCTAATCACTCCCGCAGTGGGACAGAAAACTCTCCACTTAAATTATTAAAATTATCTTAGCGGCAGTTCTTTACAGCTCACTCAAAGAAGGGTAATTTGCCTCCGAATAAAACCAACCCAACCCAAGAACCCAAGAATCCAAATCTGGTGAAACTAGGGTTGCAGTATCCTCCGTTTCGCCCAACTGCACACACACACAAACACTAAAAGCATATCAGCAAATTTATTCCTGAGCACCTGAAACTTGTCCGAGGGGAAGTGGGTCGTCAATCACTGTTAAGCAGCGTTCACACCATTAACAGGCTCATAATAGAGCGAACCCCCGGCCCGCAGGCTGAACAGCATGCCCAAACTTGAATAGGAGGGAGGGGAGGATGAGGACAAAAAGAGATTATGTATGTATACAGAGAGTCCATGTGTAGGACAAAGGGAGCTAGAGCTCAGGTCAGGTTCAGAGAGGAAAGTTAGACAGCTACATGTTAAGATAAATTGAAGGGAAAGAGCCTGAGGGTCCCAACAACATACAGCTTTTAATAAGAGAGGGCCAGGTAACAGGTGAGGAGGTTAGCGCAGGAATCCACATGTACAGAAATGTTCACAGGGACCTCAAGTAGATGCTTATCTGACCTTCTGAAATACTCCTGTCTATGTGCAGGATGGGTGGAAGCTGGGATGGGTTTGCACTTTGGGTGTAAGGTCATTGGATTCTGTGCAAATAATAATAAAGACCAAATAAAAACATGTAGCAATTAGATAAATCTTTTGGTAAAGACTCACGTCTTCTTGCCACAGATGGAGCCTTTGTACCAGTTCCTACATGTGCTGAAGTACTTCTTATTAGTCCCCTGGACCTGCTGCAGAGCGCACACATTGGGTCTGTAAGAGAAGGGAGGAGGAGGAGGAGGAGGAGGAGGAGGGTGGATAGGGGATGAGGGAGTGAAAAAAGAAGGTGAGAAGCAGAGGGAGGAAAGGGAAGGTGAAGCAGGATGTGGGAGTGTATGAGGGAGGGAGAGGGGAGAGGGTAGCGGAGAAAGACAAGTAAGGTAATGAGAAAAATGGAATTTATACATGCCAAAGCGTACAGTATGTACTTTAACTGTGTTTGAAGAACCTGTAATTTGATTTGTTAAAGCAATGAAAGCCCTTTAAAAAGATACTTCTTAATTTAAACTCAGAATCAATCTCAAATTGGGCACATTATTTAAAGCAGAAGAGTGACTGAATGTGAGAGACGATATTGAATTTTCCATTATGGCATGAATCAATATTTTCATCAATGTGGATGACCTGTTTCCCAAATATGATCAAGTACTCTTAGTGATATAAAATCTGGATACAAAGCATGATGTATAGCACTTCATATGGTCACACTTCTGTCAGCTTGTTACCAATAGTGCAATTTATGTTCTCACATCCGCAAACAAATGCAAACAAATCGATCAAGGTTGTTAAAATCACCAGTTATCTGCTAAATTAGAAACTAAAAAAGCTGCTACAGTTCTTTAAGTATGGCATGTGTAACCTCTCTCTCCCTCTCTCCCTCTCTCCCTCCCCATGCAGGTCCCATCTCCTTACCCTTCTTTCCTGGCCCGTATGCGACTGTGGGTGACTATCTTGTCATAAGCTGAAGTATCCACGCTCCCTAGAGAGCAGAGTGCCACCAGCACTGAGGTCACCACTAGCAGCTGATGCATCCTGGAGAGGAATGAAAAAAAAAAAATACACAGGAGATATGGGAGTGCGAGTGAGAGAGGGAGCTTTTATACCAACTGTCTAACACACACCCATACCCACCCACTCACTTTTTACTCCCTCGCTGTCTTTTCCATACCATTACGTCCTGCTCTCACCCGCACACACCCTTCCAAAAATCCTCCCTCCTGCTCTGACTCGAGCTTATTGTTTCCCCCTCCCTCCCTCACGTTGTTGCTCATGGATTTCTCGTGAATTTCTTTACCACCATCACATCCCAGAGCGCCGAGGACACCCTGCAACTCAAACTGTACACCGCTCTACACTCTGAGCTCAATCCAACTGTGGATGGATTGTCCTTTAAACTTACATTAGACTATGTAATTAAGAGGTTTTGACCCATGCATTTAAGATTGATAGAGGATTTTGAGAGGGGAAAACACAAGGAGTCCCCATCACGGTTAAAAGGTGCACAAAAAGAATCAAGTACGATACAGGGAACTAATTAAGAGTCATTCTCATACCTCTGATATGTGTCCTCGGGACATTTGGCAACTAAATATGCGAATTAAATTGACTGAAGTGTTTTTAATAGGCTATAAAACCAGGCTGTAAATCAAACTCAAAGACCCATGATGATCTATCTGCGTAAATGATAGGTTTACACATTTCTTGACAGGAGCCTAACTGTATTTTTATCATCCATCCCCGGGGACACCACTCTCCTCCTCATTACTTTCACGATGTAGATTCATCATTTCCACCAGCAGCCTTTCCTCCCCTGAACTCCCGTTTTCCCCCTTCATCCTCCCTGCTGTCATGTTCATCGTTCATCATCATCTTCTTCCTCCCCCGGTCCTAACTTTTACCTGCAGCTGTCTCCGTCTCCTGTGTCGAAGCCAGATTTGATGCAGCTTCAAAGAGAAAATCCATGATGAAAAAAAAGGCTCCTTGGACGTCGCCGTGCACGGTCTTGACTTGTGAACACGAGCAGGTCTGCTTCTAAACTGGGAGACATGAAGGAAATGACTCTTTTCGTGTTGTTGATTCATTGAATTAAGAGCTTAATCTTATGGTTTACCCCACAAATGTGACCACAGACAGAGTGCACCCAGGCAAAATGTCTGGTTTCTTACACAATAAATGCATATGATGTAGTAAAGCAGACATAAGAGAGAGTTTTCTTGGCTCAAAAATAATAAACAAATCTTATGTGATCAGCAGAATGAAGATTTTCTTTGACTGATTAACTGAAATCACTACACATCACAGATGTACTCACTCGTCATGAACTCGCGTGACCCCTCTGATCCCAGGGAGGACAGCCAGCAGCATGCAGGAGGCTGAGTCGTCTCCAATTGGACCTCCTCCCTTTGGAGACAGCTTCCTGTCCATGATGTTATCTGAGCATTTAAGACAAACTTCACAGACTGGGGGACACAGTTTCAGCCCAGCCTGCAATTTACAGTAATTTAAAAGTCATTGATTTCCTTTTCGTTCCCTCTCCTGCTTGAGGCTCCTTTGAGATCCCCCCACACCCAGACACACACACATTAACTTGTAAACAGACACACAGACACCTCCAGTACATGATGGATTATCACTTAGATTACAGTTAAAAGTAAATTGAATGTCTCTCCTCTCTTTGTCTTTGTTCTGTCAGCTAAGACGAACCTTTAAGAGGAATTTAAATCCTGTTGAGCCGTTGCTTCCCACTGGGCTGCACCACAAGAGTCCTCTCCAGGTTGCAGGTGGTTGTTTTAGATCTCAGATCCTGCAGAGAGATAATTGGCAGAGAGGAAGCAGAGAGCAAGAAACTCCAAAGCTATAATGACATCCCCCCCTAGTGGTATAGACTTGTCAGTGCAGCCATGTGTGAGGCCTCTGCAACTTGGATAAACAAACGTTTTCAAAATGGCATTAACACATGAAACAACAGGAAAAGTAAAGGTTTATTTAGCTTTGGCAATAATGTAACCTGAACGTGCATGCAAATGAAGCTTATTTGAATTTGAATTTGAATTTAAAACTTTATATCAATTTAATAAATCTTATTGGGATTGAGAACCTTGTGTGTGCGGATTCTCTCTCTTTTTCTTTGGGGAATTTTAAAGGAATCACATTCATATTAGTGTTAAAGGGAAATCGGAAGTTGACTTGACTTGGACTTGCAAAAAATGAAAGTATACTCATAAAACTATACTTTGTATACTTTAACTTATAGTACTTAGCCAATGATTTATGTATTACATAAAGATACTTGCTCATTTTTCTATTTGACTTGATGATTTGTGATGAGATTAAAAAAAAGCACAACTACAAGCCAAGTATTCTTTTCTGTAGGCCTATAAGGCAAGAATACTTAATTATACTTTTCTTAAGTATATCTTGATGAAAAGATTAAGTAAGTAGGCCTATAAGCCAAGTATACTTAGACTTTTAAGTATAATTGTCACTACAAGCCAGACTTTTCTGTATACTTGTCAGTATAAAACAAGTATACTTAGACTTTTCTGTATGCTTGTCAGTATAAGTCAAGTATACTTAGACTTTTCTGTGTACTTGTCAGTATAAGCCAAGTATACTTAGACTTTTAAGTATACTTGTCAGTATAAGCCAAGTATACTTAGACTTTTAAGTATCCTTGTCAATATGAACCAAATACACTTAAGTATACTTTTGTTTAGTTTATCTCTGATAAGTTCATGAAAAGTAAACTGAAAGTATACTCTCTTATTTTAAGTTAAAAGAAGCATACTAATAGCACACTTGAATAAACTTATATATATATTGTATATAATAAATATATTTTGGTAAGGGTTGTCATAATAATTGAAAGTCACACATCAAAATCTTGTATCTATGCTGCATTACATAATACTTAAATTTCTGGATAAGATTTAAGCTTTGTGTGTGTGAGCATGTATACTGAGCTTACTATTGATGTGTTTCTGCATCTGTGACAGCCTGATTCAGAGCAATTGGCAGATCCAAACCCAGGAGCATTTCAGCACAGCCTTTTGATCACACATGGAGCGCAGTTTCATCAACTTTCATCTCCTCTTTGCTCGCTTGGTCACTTTTTTGCCGACTGAACTGAACAAAAATGTCCAGTCTGTAGGTTTTTGAACAGTGTGACTGGTTTCTGTTTTAAACAGTGGGAAAGTGCTGTTTGACGTTTAGATTTCTTGTCTTTAAGAGAAGTTCTCTTCATATTTCTCCACTTATGGAAGTCATTAAGAATGGTTTGGCTTCCTGGATGGAACAGCACGTTCTCACACTCATCTGCGAAGGAGAAAAAGCCACAATAGATAAATCAGTTTCACTTATGAGAGTGACAAAGAAAACACTTTGGAAATGTATGGAAGCTGCGGATTAGCTAATAGCAAAGCAATTTAACATCAATTACACATCTGAGACCTTCATTTACAGAAAGTTGGGGCAAAATTGAAACAGAAAAAAAAAATCAAAGCAAGAGATACTCACAATTCTGACTGAAGGACACAATGGCTACTGCAGCTTATGTGGTAGAATTAATTATAGGGGTTGATGGTTCAGCGGCAGTTCACAAGTGCACGCTGCTCATATAACCAAAATAGTTTAGTTCAAGTGGTGGAAACATTTGCCACATAAATGATGATACAATTTCCTCTTGCTGTGTGGTTTTGCTGCACCGACTGTCAGAACTAATGGAAGGACATTTCAGCTGTTAATGGACAGACTGTTGTTGGAGCAAGAGGGAAAAAAGCCTTCTGAAAGGATTCAGTAATTCTGTACAATGCTTGGTCTAACTCCATTAATGCAATCATTATATGGCACTCGCGCCTGGGACTCACACTGTTTAACAATACCTCCATTTAAAACAACAAGAGGGATGTTAAAACTCAAACAGTTTGAGATATAAAGTTTAGTGTTTTTAAGTGTTAAAGGGGACCTATAATGCTCATTTTCAGGTGCAAACTTGTATTTTGGGTTTATACAAGAACATGTTTACATGCTTTAATGTTCAAAAAACGCTTTAATTGTCTCATACCGGCTGTGCTGCAGCACCTTTTTTCACCCTCTGTCTGTTTGAGCTCTAAAGCCGTGTCTGCTCTGATTGGTCAGCTGGCCCACTCTGTTGTGATTGGTCAACCAAACCAAACTCTTCAGACTCTGCTCCTGAATGGAAGATTTTGCAACAGGAGCAGAATCCAAACTAGATTCTTTTAATTGAAAACTGACTCAATAACTCTCTAAACAATTAATGGATTTATAAATATTTCTGGTTTGACAGGTGGTTCGTTCACGAAACTGACGCTGTATCCATGGAGAATTTCTAATTTAAAAAAATAGTTCTATTTACCTTGAGCCTGTACCTCGTTCTTCTTCTCCAGTACCACCCTCATCTAGAGGCTCTGCACCATCCCTCATTATTAATGTATGTGTTTTTAATTTGGAGCCATGGGAGTGGAGCGAAAATGGTGCACATCAGTCTTTTAAATGAGAGCACAAGCCAAGTTAAAGACAGTTAAAGACAGTCTCGAGTAGATTGTCAACCAGCCAAACAAGTATAAATGTGTAAGCTGCATGTCAACTATAAACCCATTAACGATCCTTGTATGCTTGCATCGTCTGCCAGGTTCACCAGGTCGGGGTACTGTATGTTGCTATGCTTTCATGGCTTTGAAACTCTTTTTTAAAAGAACATAAATGTGTCTTTGACATCAGATTAAATCCATGAAAACAGCACAGAAAAAAAGTGCTGAACCTTTTAACCAAACCAAAGATGTTTTTTGGAGTTTTTTCTTTTGAATTCCTCACAGTTTTCCTCACAGTTTTCTATATAATCCTTTATGACTGAGTGACTATGTAGTACTTCAGAAAACATTCTTATTGTCAAACACTCATTTCTAGCAGATATCTAAAATGTAATACTGTCTGCAAAAAGTAAAATCTTCAAAAATTGACATATGCAAAACACAAGTGTTCTGTTCATGTCTGCATCTGTCTGCAACCTGCATTGAACAAAAGAAAAAAGCCAAATAAAGAGTACATTTGATCTAAGTTTTAATCTCTAGAACATCATTCATTCAAACCAACATGACATCTAAAATGTACCAGTTAAAACAGCAAATCTCTTCAAAATAACAAGTTGATTTTCTGTAGGAGCGATAAAACATGAATAATATGTTGCTCTAAATGGTTGATAGGCTATGTTCATATTGTATAACCTCCCGTTATTCTTCATCGTCCACTTTACACGTGAGAATACTTGTCATGAACCGTCTGTCCTCTTCAGGATGATGAGAATCACAATCCCAGGTTTTTGCATAGAAAAACATTGACAGAATTTTTGTTGCATGATCAGCGATACCGTTCACCTGTGTAAAGTGTGTAAAGTGCAGAAACGGACAGAGTAAGGCAGAGAGTCGGGTCTAAAACAGAACACACCTATTGCTCTAGTGAGATAAGGATGGGGAGAGTTAAACGGTGTAGAGATAAAGCAGAGGTAGAGAGAGATTGATGAAGGAGATAGTGCATTATGGGTAAATGGAAAGAAGAGCACACATCAAGGAGGATAAAAAAAAAGATCAGTTTAAGGAAATAATTATTTCCAATCATCAGTAGGGGTGAGATAAGATGAAATGACTTTATCCTAAAATCTAAATCCTCGCGCTGCTCACACAGATCTCCGTTTCCCTTTGCTGCATCTCCACTGCTAACATAACGGCATTTAAATCACTTAAACCAAAGGCCTCCCTGAGTCTCCAAAGATTAAATCTGATCATTAGTTTAGTAATAACTGGAAACGTTCTCCTTTCTCAACATCCTCACCTGAAGCTCACATTGATTGTCTGTCTTCAGTCCAGCATTACTTGGCCTGTAGTCTTGTATCACACCACGTCACGTCTTATGCTTCTTCTCTGGATGACCCTGACAAACATCCACTAGCTACTGAGTCACTGCAGGGTAAACTTTCTTTATCCTTCTCCTCGCTTTCTTTTTTTCCACCTTCACCTGAGCCGTTGTTGGCGTTCGAGACCTCGCTGTTCTCACCCGGCGCCTCATTTACTGCGTCTTCCTCCTCCTTTTCTGTCTGCGGGAGTCCTTTCTCATCCTCAACTCTCACCTTATGCACTCTGTCCTGCCGCTCTGCGTCCGCGCCCCCGGACTCCCCCGCTTCCTCTGACAACGAGTACATCTCTCTGGAGATCTCGCCCGCGCTTGACGTGGCTTCGCTGCCGCCCCAGTGGCGTTTCTGGAACAAGCCGAAGTCAGCGATGTCTTTGGGGGAATTTCTCTTCTGGCTGGACTTTTTGCCGGAGCCCTCGTCGGAGACCACGAGTCCGTTAGGAAGGCTGCTGGAGGCTTCGGGCGGCCTGGGTGACGCTGTGGAGCTGCCCTGCTTGAGGATGGACGCGATGAGCTTGAAACGGTTGAGTTTGCTTTTCACCTGGCTGCTCTGCGGGGAGGGAGTGACCTTGAGCGAGGCGTTGGGGTAAGCAAGACTGGAATCCACTGAGCTTCCGCTGGCCTTTGCCCCCTGTAGAGCCGGCTTCCCGGTCTTCACCATGCCCATCACCTCGTAACGGAAACTGGAGATATCCTGTTTCAGCTCCTGGGAGAGCAAAACAAAGAGTGAGCTCCCCTGGTAAATAAACTAATGCTTTTCATTTGACTATTAGCCACGGTATTTGCAGAGCACTCTGCAGAATATCGATTCAATTTAAACTCAGACAATTACTCAATCAATCCTAAGTGGATAAAGTGTAATTCATAAAATAATGATACAACTCTTTTGTTTTCTCACAAACCAAAAAAGAATATTTTAATGGCTTTTCCACATCTTGGAAGATCCAAATCACAGTTGACAAATAATTGACAATATGCCTTAACAAGCCAAAAGTCTATCCTGCTAATAGATGGCCGATTTAACTCTTCCTTTGTGTATGGAAAATGTCATTTATGTTGCTGACTAAATATCACAATTCAATCATCTTTAAAAGAACAGTGGGTAGCATTTAGGTGGATCTATTGGCAATGAAATATAATATTAATAAGTATTTTTTCTTTAGTGTATAATCACCTGAAAATAAGAGTCGTTGTGTTTTCGTTAGCTCAGAATGAGCCCTTCATATCTACATAGGGAGTGGGTCCTCCTCACGGAGTCCGCCATGTTGCTCCACCATGTTTCTACAGTAGCCCGGAACGAAAAAACTGGCTCTAGAGAGGGCCATTCACGTTTTTACGTTACCTGAAGGCCACCGTAGTTCTCCGACACACTTGGCACACGGGAGAAGTTTAATTGGTTGCAATCTGCAACCTCACCACTAGATGCCCTACTCACAAAATCCTACTCACTGCAATTTTAAACCTGCAGTAACTGAATTGTTTGGCCACTTGAGGGTAGCGGAGCTGTAAAGACAACAATGACTCACTTTTAATAAGTTGATGTGGCTATCATGTTAGCAAACAGTGGGCTATTTACACACCCAGAAGTTACAGCGTAACATCAGTATTCATTTGTTGTCGTTTGTGTCTACCTGATGAATGTTAGTCCAATATTCACTCAGGTTTTGGTCAACTCCTGAGGATGGAAATATCTGGCTCTTTAGCAGCTAAATGTTCCACTATGTTCACCAGCTAGTCGCTACAGTAACTGTGTCCGCCTGTCGTTTTGGTGCTGTGCAGGTCACCACGAGCGACCCCTGTCACATACATGTAGTCATGTGATCTATTGTTAATATAGAAATATTGATTATAGCCGCTTATTCTCTGCTCTGTAGGAACTGTGCCTACCTTGAAGTTCTCTTCAGTCAGGCCTTCCTCTGTTTTGGCATCTCTGATCATGGCGGCCACGTAACGTTTCACCAAGTTCCTCAGCACCTCCTATAAAAGTGGAAAGGAAAAGCCTTTGAACAAAATAACATGCTCTAATAATGGATGAAAGTGTCGCTTCGATACAAAACTCGCAATTAATCAGTCCGGAAAAAGATGACAAATCTATACGCACAAAAGGAAAACATATTTCAAGCAGCATCTCATAGAAAAATGGTGATGAACATCCCACTGGGTGTAATTGTTAGGCCTATTGTACGAGACATCACAAAAGCTTTCTACTGACAGATGGAAATTGAAAGTGCAGAAAAGCAGTCGAACAGCAGAATGCGTTATCTGTCACACACACACACACACTAGCAGAGGACAGTGATCATTTTCAGCTTTGAAAGAGTCTACATTCACCTGATACTGATGGTTTCTCCTCAGGTTCTCTGCTGCTCGCCTCTGCACAGATATCAGATGCCAGAGAGGACGAGTTAGTAAAAGAGTGGGAGATGAGAGAGAGGGCATATTTAGTTGTTCTTCACAGTATCACACATTTATATTAAACTTTGCTGTCTGTGGGTCTCACTGCATATGGCCCTTGAGTGTTGAAGCACAAAACAATAAAGACTGGTGCTCTAAAATGAGATTTCCATCACGGATTCTACTCTTTAACAAATAGTACTGACTAGTATTGATGAACAAAACCATTAGTTTAGGGGTGGTGGGCGCTCACTACAATATTTCAACGAAGCAGCCCTCGCGGTACGTTTCACCTAGATGTACAAAATTTGATAGACACACGTATCACATGTAGACTTAAAAAAAAGTCTCTTGGGGCCATGCTCTAAACCCAACGGGAAGTCGGCCATTTTGAATTATGTGTGAATTCTTTGTGTATTTTTGGCCATTTCCAGGCTTTGTACTTTAACAAGCTCCTCCTAGAGATTTAACCCGATTTACTTCAGATTTGTTCAGAACAATCTGAAGAGCTTTGCGATGAAAAGTTATTCAGCGTTGCCGTGGCGACGAATTTACATGATTCGACATTATACAACAAGATGTTGTAACTCGACTGTACTAGGTCAAACCTGCCCCAAACTTGACCTGCTTCATAGCAGTCCAGGCCTGAGGACATCTACATGACAATATTGACTCATAGTCATAGCACCACCTACTGGCAACAGCAAGTAGGCCTTGTAACAAATAACATCCGATTTACATGAAATTCACATGAAAATTTTGTGAAACTCGTATAAATGTGTGTTAAAGTGTTTGACACCCGACTTACTCCGAGAGATCCAAAGGCTCCGGGGCGCTTGGATCTTGTCCTCTTGCACACCTGCCTCTTGATCCAGCACACGAGGTACCAGAATGATTTGGGGCTGGGTATAATGTTGAACGGGGCCGGCAGAGTGGCCCCTTCTTCAAAGTAACTCATCCACAGCTTCGTCCTGGCAAACTTCCACTCAATGTCTGCGTGATCCTGAAACCGAGAATGGGGCACATGAAAAAGCACTGACAACACAAACGCGATCTATTCCACACACTTGTACATGTTTTTGTTTGCAGTATTGTTTGATCTGTGCTCACAGCGATGTGCTGGTAGGAGTTGTTCATCATGGCTATGAGCATGTTGAGGAGCACCACCAGCGAGATGATGTTGTAGGTGCCGAACATGGTGGCGCCCACAAACTCGGTGAACTGATGGTCCGCGTCCACGTTGGTCACGTACAGGCTGATCAGACCAAAAATTGACCAGAAGAGAGACTGCAGCGTCTCAAATAACCTGCAAGGGAAATAAACGTGTTAGTCAAATTAAGCTAAAACACAACAGTTTCTCTTAGCAACTTGTTTTTTTGAGTTTTCACACATTTTGCAACCAGACACACAACTCTCTCTTCCTTCGCCGCTCAATTTAACATCACACATTTACACTATACATGCGAGCAAGTTTAGATTCATGTGAACTCACGTGGAAAAAGCGTTATTCTGCTCCACGCAGCGGATGCCTTTGCATTTCCCCCTCTCATCTGAAGCCTTGGTCTCGTAGTAGAAGTACAACTGGTTCAGCCCGTTAGCAAAGGCGAGTAGGACCTGGAGAAAGATGCAATAATTGAAGCCAATCCACGTGTTTCTGTGTGCGTGTTTATATTGTGTGCAAACATCTTTGTGTGTTTACCAGACAGTAGATGAAGAGGAACTTCAGGATGTCCAGCAGCATTCGCCCCAGAGAGATCTGCAGCGGCCCCAGGTGAGAGTTGGCGGTGAACAGCGAGATGAGACGCAGGGAACTGAAAATGTTCGCTATGGCAAACACCGCCTCGGCTACTAGCGTCGGGTGCCACATCTCCCACTGGTTCCGGGGTTTACTACCGCTGTACTGAACGGGACAAAGGGTGGCAAACATGTAAAGTGGGAAAACAAGAAAGTAACACTACTACCTGTCTATTTTACTGCTATTCATGGATAACTGGTTACCTTAGTGTAGGCTACAATCTTGAGGGAGATGGTGGCCAGGTATAGAGAATTCATGACAAAGTCCATCAGGTTCCACCAGTCATGCACGTAGTCTTGGAAACCGCCGTCCCACATTTGTTTGATCTCTGCCCAGATGAATCCTACAAATACAGAAACTGTCTGATCATCTGTTCAATAAATACCCTAATACCATGGACACGAAAATACTTCCTGATTGGTTGGCAGGTCGTGTTTCTAATAGTCCTTTCAGGCATCCAAGGTTGTGTAAATAAAAGTCATGTTTATTTCCTGCAACTTCAGGTGAGTGGGAGGTACAATAGAACGCTTCGAGCTTGGATGGGCATGGATTTTATGAATGAATCTGAATTTTATTAACAAGACACAATGACAATGCTAATACGCTGTTGATTAGCTTACAACGCTTTGTATGATATCTTACGGAAAGTTATTCCTTATTTTACGTGCATTTTCCTACGAATGTCCAGCAACGCGTCTCAATTTCTGCTCGTTACATGCATACAGTCTTTTCAAAATAAACTTCCGTCTTCACAGGAAACAACTTGGTTAGGTTTAGGCAACAAAACTGCTTGATTAGGTTTAGGAAAAGATCCTGGTTTGGGTTAAATTAACTATGGTAGTGGCGTTATTTAAGTACGGAAGTTACTTAACCGGTCTCCTGGGCGAAAGTCTGGTGTTTTTTGACCCACCCTTCCAACCCAACCTCCTCCTTACGCTCTGTTTTTTGCTCTTTGTACTTCCTGGTTCACGATTACGTGGAACACATAGCTACGAATTGACTTTGTGGGATAAATACGAACTACAGTGCATTACTTTTCATAGGTATAGCTACGAATGGTGTATGAGAACAGCCTGAGCAGGTATAATGTTTACAATGTTCCCCATCTTAGTTTAGCATGGCTGCATGCTAACATTAGATTAGCACTAAACGCGAGGGGCATCTGAGGCTGATGGGAATGCCATTAGTTTTGCAGATATTTGGTCATTAACTAAAGTATTGGTCATAAACGAGATTAAAATGTTGACTTGATGATGGCGCTAGAGGCTAGATGAACAGTCTAGTAATCACCAACGTCATGACAATTCATTCTGCGAGGCAATTTCATGGCAAAACATTCAACAGTTGTAGAGACATTTCACTCAAAACCACCAATGTCAAGCTCATGGTGGCGCTAGAGGAAAAGTCATTGGGATACATCAGACGTCACCCATTTTACTCACCCAGCACCCAGGGCAGGATCATCCACTCCACAGTGGTTGGTGCGGGGCCCTGTCTGTCCTGCCGGTCTTGCTCCGTGGTGACAATGTGCTGGGAGGCGAGGAGCAGCAGGAACAGAAAGGTCAGGTAGGACGCTGTGTGGCAGATGAACTTGATGAAGGGCTTGCGGATGAAGTGGCCGTGGCGACTCTTGGGAGCGATGAGGTACCATACAGCGAACAGGGGGTAGAGGAGGCCGATGAAGACACAGGTGACGAACTTCCCGGCCCAGTGGCGCCGCCTCCAGCCGGGGAACTCGTCGTACCAGCGGGACGCCAAAAGCTGCTGGCAGTTTGGCTGAGCTACAAACTTAAAAGAGATAAGGAGAGAGTTACACTCTTCTGTTTGATCTACAGAGATAAAACAGAACTCCTCATGCACTAATCTAAGGTATGATCCCAGCATCCTCAGCCTGAGGCTATTTAGTGGTTTTACACGGAACATAATGCCCTAGTGACCACACTCCAGAATTAGCAACTGCAGCAAGTTCCAGTTCAGAGCATCCAAACGTAGGAGTGGGATGTGTTGGCGGTGTCAAAAACTGAAGAGTAATCACCGACACACATGGATATTTTAGGAGGAAATAAGGTAACGGCTGTTTTGACACAGAAAAAAGTGAAAGGAAACAGGCTGTGCGGTGAGTTTTTAGAGGACTGCATTGCATTTCTTCTGATTTTCTTGAGATAATAACACAGTACTCCTTCCTGAGATGTCTGAATGTGATTGGAGCTTCATCTAAAACAGACAACATTTTATGTATCGTACCCATGGCAAGATTAATTGAAAATGTTTGGAACATGTGGGAAATATTTTGTCTCCTTTCCTGTTGTTTGGCTTGTGTGATGTTTTGCATCACTGTGGGATCAATACCTTATGTGAGTGCAAAAATGAAAAGAATACCAAGTTATTCCCATGCTCCACTTTGGTAACGGAGTACAGGTTTGAAATGGCCAAAATATCGATACATCAAATCTGCAGCTGTGCTGCGCGGTGGGACTGCCTCCGCCAATTGGATTGAAGCATCAGCAGCATCTGGTGATAATCTAGAGGTATCTGGGATGCGTTCCCGTTAAAGAAAAACAAACAAACAAACTCATTCTGTATCGGATAAATGAGCCAAGCTGCATGGGCACATGCAAACATAGTTAACACGGGTACACACACAGTGAAATATCACGTCGAGCCTCTGCATCAGAGTCAAAGTGTCGACCGGCACTGTTGGGTGCCAATTCAACCAACTCTGCAGCCTCGTTACCATGGGAACCAGAGATCCCTAACTGCGTCGGGGGTCTGGAGTAGAATGGCTCATATTTCTGTACTTCAACTACAGTGTTGCCACAAAACTTGAGGGGGAATGCAGAACAGAGGGAATGCAGAAGGGGATGGATGAGTGGAGAAGGAGAGGAATACCTTTCAAAAAAGAGATATTAAGATAATAAGGATGATCAATGATGCAGCTTTAACTGTGTCACCAACATATCAACATATTCTGACGATGGAAGAATAAAGAGGGAAGGAAAAAGCTCCCCATGCTGATTTTCTCTTTTCATTCGACTCCTTTGAGCGTGAACCTTATTATAGACAAAACGTCTCACCTCATTAAGTTGCAACCAAAGTCTGAAGCAGACCCGTAGGTGCAGACATAGTCTTATGATGAAGTATTTTATCTCAGTAAATAATAAAATAAAAAACGAGCCAGTGTTATAAATTCTGCAACCACTATAGATAGAATTGTTTCCATGTATTTAAAGATAGCTTTGATTGTTTTGTTACAGGTGTTTGGACTTTTTTGGGGGCACAAGCAAACAAAAATGTTCCCTTTTTAAGCTTTCATCTTTCACTGCTTGTCAGAACATTATTCCTCCCTAATGATAGTAAACAAGAGGTACTTGAGCTGCCTGATGTCTCGCCTTAATCAGCATGACACATTAAACACTGACAGCGATTGCTAATGAGGTCAGAAATTAAGCTAATTAGCATTATAATTAGAGAATGTATCCATGCTGATATTTGTCTTAGCACGTTAGCGGTAATGATAATGTAATCTCCAAAACCTAATGAGATTATCTACTTTACAAGATGAACCTGTGGTCTTAATAGGAAGTTTTTATTTTTTTATTTTGTGTATTTTATTTTACAGGAAGACAAAGTGGTGAAGTGCACTGTCATGTTATAGATACAGTAGGTTATTATCATTTCTTTTATTTATGCTGCTGTAGTATTTGAATTCCCACTCAAAATCCCCTCAGCTGCACCTTCCATTCATTAAACACTGCAACTTTCCTATACCAAACTCTCTTCCTATTCCCTTTTCCTGGGGGGAAAAAGTCCAAGTCCAAATGTTAAACACCTCTGTTATTTCACCCTCCCTCCGTCTGTCACAATCACTTCCAAAGCTCAGCAGTACTAAAGTGTCATATTTGCCTTATGTGGCTTGTTCACACAGCTCAAACAGAATCCCTCCTGGTCTTAAGTCCCGTTGGGAAAGTGCATCTCTACAACTTTTCCTGCCTCTCTCCGCTGCCAACTGTCCAAGAGTGCCAGAAGAGTGCTTACAGTATCTGTGTGAAGACAGGTTCCCCTGCAGCTTTACCAACATAAAAGGTCTGCTGAAACTCTTCTGCTCCTCTTTCACAGACACACACTGACAAGCGCACGAATTACAGCTGGTTTTAGCAGCGTTTTGCTTTGATAAGAGTTGAAATACAAGGAAGAAAATAAAAAAAAGCTTACTCCATGTAGTTGACAGTTTTTCATTCTCGAAAAGCCATTGATTTATTCTTTTTTTGTTTTGATTTGTTTTGTTTTTGTCAAGTTCATCCACACAATCTGATCATCTTCGCTTGCATGAAAACTCACATGTAAGAGTTTGCAAAGTGTAAATTCAAATTTTTTTTTGTATCTGTTTGTTTATTTTTTTCTTACAGTGCATGCATGTAGAAATATTTTATAAGTTTTTGTGATCTGCATAGTCATCATCCATTTACTCATCATTTGTTACAAGTTACCGCTTCATGATGTACGTGAACTTCCGGATGACAAACAGGATTTCTGAATCACCCCACACACTGTTGGTCACACCGTCTGTCACCTTTAAAGAGGACCTATTGTGCTTCTGTGCTTTTTCCCCTTTCCTTCAGAGTGTTATATTATATTATATATTTTTTGTGAATCTAAAACGTCTGCAAAGTGACAAAGCCCAAAGTCCACTTCAAAGGGAGTTACTCTCCCCCACAGAAACGCTGCTCCTGAACTGCCTGAAACACCTTGCTTGAAGTCCCGCCTTTTCTTCTGTAACATGGTGATGTCACCAAGTAACATATTTGCATAATACCTGCCTAGCGGCTAGTTTGTCACGCCCTCAAACAAAGCTAGTTAGAGCGGAGTCTGAAGATTTTGGTTCGGTTGACCAATCACAACAGAGTGGGCCAGCACAAAAGCTGGTGCTGAAAATGTCCACCTTCAAAATGTGCCCCTGATAATACAAACTGAGTACTGCAGTAACAACCAGGTTACATAAAGCACGACATCCTCCTAATAACACTGCAAGTATGAGATTATTTCACCTATTCTACATACAAATAAACTTGCATGAGTAATTTTGCATTGGGAACAAGTGGAGTTATCTCTCTTTTGATTTAAGAAAACTATAACTTGAAGGCTGAACATTGCTCAACACTGTGAAGACGGATCTTTTGTGTTGCAGTGAATTGCTGAAACAACTGAGTGCTAATGGTCCTTCACAACATAACACTTATCCCTCTTAGTGTAATTTCATCTCCATTTAATGGAGACATTAGAAAACATCTTGAAATACCGTATTGCAGTTTTTATGAGACATCACAAGGGGGCAACGTCAAACTACAGCATGTAACTCTGAGAATTTCAGACTTTAAAGGGGCCGTCTGGCTCTGCTCACACTATGAATCTTCAATGTACTCACCTACATTTTTTGCAAGTACATCAGTACAAATGAGAGTAATCCACTGTTGAAACCCTCCGGGAGGTAGAGGGGATAATCTGTACTTTATTGTGTTACTGATCATATATATGTGATTTGGCCTCCCGCTGCTTCAAAGCGCAGACTGTTCTGTTAGCTCAGCTCTTTAGACCGGAAGCCTGCGGAGATTTCTCTTCAGACCGTTATAAATTGCGTTGCTAAACCCCGGGAGCACAGCAGCAGCAAAGCCCAAAAACACACACGGATGAATACTAAAAAAACGTAAACGAGAGTGCACGCACAGGACACACATAAGAGGGTTAAGAGGACAAATGTCCTTCAGTTTTTTTTTTCAGTTGAGGGTCAAAAACATGTGACTCACCGTAACACTCATGAACAGCCAGTACTATAAAAAAATATCACACATTCAAGCTGAGTGTCATACCAATTATAAAAGCTTGAGTGTTTGTCTGCAATCGCTGAAAGAGATGAGTGGTGATCACACCACAGACAAAATGCCCTGAACATAATAACCGCTCTGTGCAAAAACAGTCTTTCCCAGTAACCCTCAATGCCTCGCCTGTCTGGCTTAAATATCACCTGCCACATTTTACAAAGCAATCACTTTAAATACCTCTGTATGTGCGAGTGTTAGTACATTTACTCTGTACAGACGTCGTTTTACCTGCAGGAGACTGCAGCAGAACACGCTGTTATAGTGACAGATGAAAAAGAAACGATTTCTGCTGCAATTTCTCATTTGAGTACCAATTCTATGGTCCAAAATCTCAATGCTGCGTAACGCTTCACACATTTTAGGTTTCCTCTCACCGACTGAATGAACTGTTTACTAAAATAATGTTACACCTTATGGCACAGCGCTACCAAGACAACTGTTATTGTGTGGTTGAATTTGTATAAAATCACAACATATTCTGCAATAAATCTGTACTTCAAGTCACAAAAATAAGTGAAAAAAAATCTCCCAGTGCAGTAAGATTGCTGTTTCCAACAGAAATCAACGTATTTCAAGAATTTAGTTTTAGGGTTTGAGTTTTGATACAAGAAATAATACGGCAGGTAGCAACCTGAACCAACAGAAGCGTATTGCTGCCTCACCAGGAAAAATAAAACGGATCAGTATCATATATATATATATATATATATATATATTTATATTATAACGAGATGTTTTCACGTTATTTCGACATGCAATCTTATCACGTTATAACAAGAAACTTTTCTTGTTATAATAATATAGGCCTACTATTTATCTTGTTGTAACGTGAAACCCTCCATGTTAAAACGTGATCATCACTTGTATTGTTATAACATGAAACATTTCAAGTTATAATGTGATAACTTAGTATAGTGTTTTAACTTGGGCTGTCAAATTCAATGCTATAATAATGCGTTAACGCAAATTCGTTTTTTTTATGCTAAATGCAGTATCTGTGAGGGTTTCTGGACAATATTTGTCATTGTTTTGTGTTGTTAATTGATTTCCAATAATAAAATGATGCATACATTTGCACTCCCATGTTGATAAGAGTATTAAATACTTGACAAATCTCCCTTTAAGGTACATTTTGAACAGATAAAAAAAGTGCGATTAATTTGTGATTAATCCCGATTAATCATGAACATTCATGCGATTAATCGCGATTACATATTTTAATCAATTGACAGCCCTAATTATAACATGAAATGTTTCAAATTATAACGTTTAGTGGATCTTGCTTCATTAGAATGAAGGAAAAGGTAATTCAATTTTGGGAAATAGTTTTGGAAACAAGTTGAGATGTATTGAAATGCTTTTGCTGCAATGGCTGATTTTCACTTGTTGACTTTACAGAGAGAAGTGACCTTATAAGAAGGAGATTTTGACATCAAATACACCACATCACTCTCTAATAATTTCTCGCAACACATACCGCCACAGAATGAGCATTTTCAGCAGAATACCTTGAAATGACTGCTAACCAGTCAGGCAGCTGGAGCATTCATCATTTAAAAAGGACAGCTGGGTGGATTGTTAGCCAGATCCTGAGACACTGTCCTCCATCAAAGTCCCGGAGCGATCGAAGGGCGTTATAGATAGGATGCAGGAGAAGGGCATATTGGGACATCTCCTGAATAATTAAAACAGCCCCGGGGAGAGGGGATGTGTGGTGGCGAAAAGGTTGTGGCAGACACAGCAGGAGGCGATGATCGTTTACAATTTAGTGCAATGAGTTATTTACCGCCAACATCAGAGAGGTTGGGTAAGATGACGGGGGACTGTCCATCATCGTGTCCACCTGTTGCACTTTTCCCAATTATCCTTTTGTGACACGACATGCTCATCTGTCAACCTGTGTCTGATGCGCAACAACTGGATGGATGGGGGGGGAAACGGCGGCGTCATAAATCGCCTCCAAAAGTGCATCAGCTCTGAGCAGAGCTCCCAGCAAAAGACAGCTGAATGAATTATAAAACGCTCCCTGGAAGTAATGTGTCTGCTTCCTCATCATTTTTGCTTCACCTTCATATTCAGCGGCAACACTTCTGCAGTGTAATAGCTATTTAACCCCCTTTCTTGTTGCCTGAGGGAGCCATCAGCCATCCCATAACTTAGCAACGCTATAACCGGGCTTCCCGCATCCTCCGTTATACCCAGAAAAACATAGCTCATGCATCAGTTGTATGATTTTCTGATAACACTTTTATATTCTGCGGCTGTGGCTCAGAGGTAGAGCGGGTTGTCTACTAATCTGAAGGTCGGCGGTTCGATCCCGCATGTTGAAGTGTCCTGGGGCAAGAGGAGGCCTCTGGCATCAGTGTATGAATGAGTGTGTGAATGTGTGAATGCTGACATGTAGTGTGAAGTGCTTTGAGTGGTCAGAAGACTAGAAAAGCGCTATATAAATGCAAGTCCATTTACCATTCACCCAAGCTTTTAACAGCTGCTGTAAAAGTAAATAATTGTAAAGTGATTACAGTCAGAACTAACTAATTGCAAAAGAGTCGGTATGCAGATGAATTATCTAAAATATATCTTGTATTAGTCATCAGTAACAATTATAACATATTTGGGGTGTTGACAGTTTACCAACCTATCTACCTATCTACCTATCTATCTATCTATCTATCTATCTATCTATCTATCTATCTATCTATCTATCTATCTATCTATCTATCTACCTATCTATCTAAATTTGAAAGGGAGAAACGCAATGCATTTTAGAGACTAGAGCTGCAATGATTAATCGATTAGTTGTCAACTATTACATTAAGAAAAAAGGTCAAAATTCTCTGATTCCAGCTTCTTAAATGTGAATATTTTCTGGTTTCTTTACTCCTCTATGACAGTAAACTGAATGTCTTTGAGTTGTGGACAAAACAAGACATTTGAGGACGTCATCTTGGGCTCTGGGAAACACTGTTCAACGTTTTTCACCATTTTCTGACATTTTATAGACCAAACAATTAAGACAGATTAATCAACAATGAAAGTAATCGTTACTTGCAGCCCTATTAGAAACACTCTATTAGCCATACCGAAGGTTTATGTAAGGGATAATGTACAGGGAGCCAGTCATTGTTGTAAAATATACCCCGACAGGGCGATGTGGCACTGTCTCTCATCGCCCTGAAGGGGTTTATTTCACAACAACGACCCGCTAGCTGTACATTATCCCGCTTATTACACGGCTACTTACTTAAGAAATGAATCATTTGACACAAAAACGGTCCTCCAGAGTCCGACATCAGAACTGCGTCCATAGCAACGGCCTGTTATAAAGAAATAACAGTCCGCAGAACGCTGTGATTGACCAATCAGAATCGAGTATTCAACAAAGCCGTGTAATAAATAGCAATAGCACACATTTGATATACTTATTATACAATCCTCACCCTGGACACTCAGGTCTGGCACCTCTAACCTCCTCACAGTGCCACGGACTAAGCTGGCAACCATGGGGGATCGTGCCTTCTCCTCGCTGGGGCCACGCCTGTGGAACCAGCTCCCAGGAACAATCAGGGCCTCAGACTCACTTGATGCTTTTACATCTAATCTTAAAACTCACCTGTTCCTTTTAGCTTTCCCCTAAGGTTTTATAATCACTATGATTTCATAGTATTTTATGCTTTTAACTTACATCGGGAAGTAATTTGTCTATCATTTTATTTGTCCCTTTTTGACGCTTTTAATTGTGTTTCTGGTGTAAATTGTTTTAATGTTGTCTGTGATTGTTTTGCCCTTGTTGTGAAGCACCTTGAGATTTCGTTGTATTTTAAAGTGTGCTATATAAATTCAATTCATTATTATTATTATTCATTATTAGGAATTAAATTCACCTTTTAATTAGCTATTTTGTCCATACCAACTGTTATTGGCTCTACCGGCTACATGGCTCGCTGACAAAATATTTATCACACAACATAAACAAAAGCATGGAATCAGTGGACTGTGTAGGGAATATTGCTGTGGAGTTATCCGAATTGAACCATTTCCCTCATAATTATTCATATATGTGTTTAAAATGCAGTTCAGGTCCTCCAGAATGGCTCATTAAAACGGCCCAATTTACTCGCTAGTTTCAGGAAACTGAAACTGGACTGTCAAAGGAGTCAATTAACTCCTGCTTTTCCAGCGCATTAAACCCAAATTGTGCTGTACATGTTCTGCATTGAATATTATAGACTATTATGGAGCATGTATGTTTAACTGGATGCACCGTATGTAGAGATTCCAGCAACAGGTTGTCTTTTCAGTGACATAATGACTGACTTGTACCACTTTGTGAAGCTCTACGTGTTATTTCAAGAGAGCAGACATCCTAAATCTACAGCTACAGTTACAATTTTACATGGAATCAATCATCATGTTACCTTGCAGCTGTAATGCTTTAGTAAAGGAATTCAAGCTTTGCCTATCTTTCTTCTGTGTGAGCTGCCAAAGCAAAAACAGATAAAATCCTATCCAAACCAGCAGCGTCTGGCACCATCAGAGAACCTGATGCTAATCTAACATCATTACACCAGTTTGTATTGGCTGGCAGTGACACCTGTGAGTAAGACGTTGGCTTGGTGCAGCAAAGAACCGCAGGCTTGGCAGTCAACATTCATTGTATGTTGCCTCGGACATGTGTGGCATTGAAATCCAACAACAAGCTGTACGGTATATAATGTAGCAAACAATACTGGGCAGAAGGAAAAAAGAATACCAGAAGGGAAGCCTGAAAATACAAGATGATTTCTATTATATTGCACAATTTAATAGGCTCATATCTGAGTCTGGCAGCTCACAGCAAGAGGGGGCAGGTGCACTTGAGGTGTGTGAGAGATCATTTTGTTGATAGCCAAGAGGATGATATTCCCTGCTTCCTTCCCATTACTGCAGCCTCCAATATAAAGAGACCAAGAAGCAACGTTTTCTGTGTCCTTCATGTTTTGTCCTTCGAAGTCTATTGTGTTTTAATGTGATATAATGGCAGGGTGAGTATAACCAGACCCGCCATATGTTTGTTACACAGAACAATCTGAGAAGCCATCATTAGAAACTGTTTGAAAAAGGGCAGGCACATTAAAAAAATACCTGGCAGATGATTGGATTTACTATCTGTCAATCAAATTCTTGCCGTAGATTACAGATTTCAAACTATGGCACTAACTCAATCACACTGCCTTTCTTTTCACAGCCTTTGCCATCAGAAAGCCGTTTATTAGTCTTTAATCATAAACTGAATACCTTGTACCGTACCTACGCACTAATATTATGCGTCATGCTTACCTCTTTTTGGTGGTACTTGATAGCGAGCTTGAGTCGTGCCAGGTCGTTGTTGCCCTCATCCTCCAATAAGTTGATGTCGTCTCTGTAGTTGAGGATCATCTCCAGCTCTCTGGAACTTCTCGTCTGGTCCAGGAGGTCCTTGGCAAACTGTTTACACTGCTGAGACAGCTCCTCATACTCCGATTTGAACTCGTTCTCCACCTTAAAAATAGTGTATACAGAATACAGATACCGCTAAACACCAAGAGTCCTGCAAGAACCTGGCAGCTGAAATGTAAGTCAATATATTAAAGAGGACCTATTATGCTTATTATCAGGTGCATACTTGTATTTTGGGTTTCTACTACAACGTGTGTACATGCTTTCATGTTCAAAAAACACTATTTCCCCCCACCTCCCGAAAAGCCCAGTCTGCTCTCATTGGTCAGCTGGCCCACTGTTGTGATTGGTCAACCGAACCAAAATCTTCGGACTCCGCTCCAGCTCCGCTCTAACTAGCTTTGTTTGAGGGCGTGCCAAACTAGCATGGCACTAGGCATGTATTATGCAAATATGTTACTTGGTGACATCACCACGTTACGGAAGAAAAGGCAGGGCTTCAACAAGGCGTTTCAGGCATTTCAGGAGCAGTGTTTCTGTGGGGGGAGAGTAACTCCCTTTGGCCTGGACTTTGGGTTTTGTAACTTTGCAGACCTTTTACATGCACAAAAATCTATATAACACACTTAAGGAAAGGGAAAAAGCACAAAAGCATAATAGGTCCTCTTTAAGGAAAATCTCTCAAGAGTTCAGGTCTAGAAAGTGGCGTTTCTAAATTAAATTTTGCCTTTGGGAATTCTGTGTCATGAAAGCATCTGATATTTTGACTTGTTTTACAAAAAAAAAAAGAATGAACTTTGGGTTTCATAATATTTAATCTGGAAATATCGTGAACTATAGCAGGCAAGGATCCAGTTTTTGTAATTATTTCTCTGAATTTTCATAGCTCAAACCTTTTCATTATTTGTTTTTTATCAAATGACATTTACCAAGAGCAATTTATATTAATGCTGGTCTAATAAATGGACAGGCCCTTGAATGTCACATAACGGTATCGTGAAAGGGCACAGAGAGGTTAATTAATGCAACACCCAGCGAAGCAAATCCTACCAAAGGATGTTCCTCACCTTGCTGAGCTCCTGCAGCTCCCAGCTGAGCCTGAACGCAGTGAGGAAGGGGTCCTCGCTGGAGAGCGCAATTAGCGAGGGACTCGACAGCGCTTTGTAGATATTGAGGCGGGAGCGCGAGTGCCGCAGGCTGTCCACGTCTGAACTAGACACACACTCCACACAGTTACAGCGCACCTGCGACATCAAACAAAGCATGGACACATTTTAATGAGGCCTCCCAGTGTTTAGGAATAGATCAGGTTTTCAGTCCTGCAATGCAAGCACTATATTCATTATGCCAACTAAATACTGTCATGCCTGGGTATGTTATTTAGATGCTAAAGGCCCAATCAGGGAGTTTTTGACCTTATACATTATGTGCATATTTACACATTATATTGAAGATTTTCAATTGCAGTTAAAAAAAATAAGCATTTTGTTGTTTTTGTTTCTCAAGTCAACTGATCATAATCTAAAAAACACATGTGCTTTAACAACATCAGAAAACATTAATAATTTACATTTAGTTGTATATTATTAGATTATATCTTATAATTAAGATCCTAAGTCAAATACTTAAAGGTGCAGTGTGTAGGATTTGACTGTATCTAGTGCTGAGGTTGCAGATTGCAACCAACTGAAATTTCTCCCGATCTCATGAGACGCAAAAAACGAGAATGGCCTTATATCTAGAGCCAAAGTTTGGTTTGTCCGTTCTGGGCTACTCTAGAAATATGGCGGTCGGCTCCGTGAAGAGGACCCGCTCCGTTATGTAGATATAAATGGCTCAATCTAAGGTAACAAAAACACAATGATTCTTATTTTCAAAACATACTCATTAATATTATATTCCATTTCTGCCAATAGATCCCCCTACATGTTCCTTTAATGGTATGAATACTGTGCTGTATACAGAGTAATTACCTTACTCAAAAGTCATTGCTGCTGTTGAGTAAAATCCCAGTAGTGTATTTTCTGTATCATCTGAATCGATTCCATTGATTGACTCATAAAAATCTTTCATAACCCCACTGCATATAGTGTCAAAACTGCATTTTAATCTGTCTGCACACAAGACTTTTATTTGCTCCCAGAACAGCTGTAGCGATTTTAGAGATATGTGGTTTCACGCTGATAACAACAACAACATACAAATGGTTCACCCACCTCGTGCGGCTGCGGCATAGAAACGCCTTTCTGCACCAGGAGCTTGATAATTTCATAGTTGTTGGTGTGTGCAGCGAGGATGACGGGAGTGATGTCAGGGGTGAAGTCAGAGAACTGCTTGTCCAATAAGATAGGAGGAACCTTTCAGGGGAGAGAAGAGAATAAAAGCTTTAATCACACGAGTATTGAATGAAGCTCTCGAAGCAGCGCATTTGGCTTTGGCTTTATGTGATCTACTGCCAGTTTATAGAGTTATTTTTCCTTCTTTCAGGTTTAACTGACACGCTGAGTGTACAGAGTTGGTGAGCAGAGTACGGAGTACAGTTCAAAGGTCTTTACATTGAACTTAATGGAATAAGCAGGATCAAGACTGTTTTTGGCTGCTGTACTGAAAACAGTTCAAATGCCAGCAAGAAATGATGCCCTCGGTCAAAGTCGCAGACAAAATGTCATCCGTATTGAAACTGCTTTTAAAGGGTACAGGCCAGAGTGCGGTAAAAAACATCAGTATTTCACACATTTCACAGAGAATCATTATGCTCAGAATGAAACTCATTCCACCTATCCCTCTTATCACCCACTCCAGCTATAAGCCCTTTTGCTATTCCCATGTCATTCAGAGGGAATACACGCGGCTGCGGGCTGCTGGCTGCAGAGGAGTAAGCCGGCCCTTTTCACTTCTTTTAATTGAAGGCTTATTATCTGATTCTGTGGTGAGAGGGAAAGGGGGGAGACAGACGAAAGTCAAGAGAATTGTTGGGGGATGAACATGCGATGGGTTAGCAGCTATTTAGCAACTTGATGAAGACGGAGGACTGATGGGAATAAGGGGCTAGTTCTAGTCAGAGAGCTTTACTAAGACTAATATAAAAGACATGAGAGTCTAGAGCCTAAATAGACCTCATTTAAATAATTATGTAATAAAAGTTGTAAAATTAACTAACCAGACTTATTTTCCTCCACAGGACTGCACCGTTCATATGACATATCCCGTTCTGCCAGCTTCCTGCTAGCTGTATGCGGCTGTAATAATGGATGTATTGGCTGTAATTCATCACTGGTGGATGTATTAACGTTTCTGTTCCCAAACAACCGGCTATCGGCCAGTAGCTAGTAGAGCTAGTAGCATGACATCATCATGATTTAATGGAGTTGTAGGCTATTTACTAACACGCAGGGCAAAAGCACAGGGCACAACCTCTTATACATCCATGGTCTGTGCTCTATTGGACATCTATTGTGGAGGTCCTTGACATGAAAAAGATTGAGATTGCTCTAAAAATCTGTGTGCTGGATTTTTCTAACTTCCATTTATGTCCATCGCTCACTTTATGCTCCTCTGGGAAGCAGCCGGGCAAGTAAGTAAGTAAATAAATAAATAGTGAATAGTATGCATATTTATAATATTTTTATTGTTCAACACAGGCTATTTTGGGAAAGACATTAAATAAGACAACAATACAGCTACACCAAATGTCATTTCCTGGCATGCATGTGACACGGAAGAGAGCTTTTTTATTTAACATAAAAATTCTGTTGCAGCGTACTTATTATTTTGTTATTTTCATTCTTTAAAAGTCACCAGAAAGCAGGAAACAAAGTCTCCGAAACTCAATTTTTTTTCTGGGGGAGGACCTACAGATGTGCACTTTTGGTTTTGAAATCTTCCCTATTTTTGAGGTCTCAAGGTTGACAAGTGTGCTCATACACTACAATAACTCACATTAAAATTGTCGTAATTAATAGTCCACTGAGGGTTTGTGCTGCCCTAAACTCTTGATAGCAAAATTGACTGTATTACTGTATTTCAAGGGACAGACAGAAAGCTTGATATACTGACAAAACTGACAATATGCTGATATTGATCTCTCAGAGGCAACGGGGTGTTCTCATACAAGCAGGAGGCTTTTAAGTGGCAGCTTTCTACATGAGAAGTCATATGTGACAGTAAAACCCAGTGACAGGCCGACAAGTGAGGTGACAAGGGACACATTTCTCAACTTGCGAGAGCTTTTATGCGAATCCCACTATAAGTGGATCCACTTTATAGGAAAGTTAAGCTGGAAACAGTGCTGTAAATCGATTTAGAGCACTGTTTCCAACTTTCCTATAAAAAAGAAAGTGGCTCATTCTTAATGCATTTATAGGGTCATATTCCACCCAAAGGATGTATAATGTCAATTAATTGATTTAAACTTAATATCTAGTTCTTTAATCTTCTCATCACGGGGAGCTGTAATAAAATCACAATGAAAACCGAGTGCAGCCATGCTAGTGTCTCTTTGACACAGCAGTGCTGCGAGCTAATGCTAGGCCTGCCAACATGCACACAGAGACATTTAATTGAAAAACACAAATGTGAACCTCATGGTTGTTTTAGAGGGAAAGTCAGGGTATCACCAAAGTCATTATGATTCATCCTCTGGGAACCACGGATATCTGAACAAGATTTTGTTTCCAATCCATTTGGTAGATGTTGAGAAATTTCACTGACTAAGTGAAAACTTTAACCTGCTGGTGGCGCTAGATGAAAAGTAAGGGGATCAACAAAGTCATCTCGATTCATCCTCTACGCACCACGGATATCTGTGACAAGTTTCATGGCAAGCTAGTGATAAATTGAAGCCAAATATGTCAACCTGCTAGTGGCGTTAAAGTCAAGGGATCACCAAAATCATTAGGATTAATCCTCTGGAGACCATCAATGTCTGTACAAAACGTCATGGCAATTCATCCAATAGTTGTTGAGATAATTCAGTCTGAACCAAAGTGGTGGACTGACTGACGAACCGACAGACAGACATCGCCATCCATAAAGCCATTTATAGATTTCATTTGATTCCAAAAATATGGATAAAAGACAGTAGATGTGAAAGCACAAGTCACATTCAAGATAAGATCTGAGGTGTACTGTACTGTAGGCTATTTAAGAAATGTTCCACATTAAAGTCGTCTATTATGAGCAGAAACAGAAATAGCATCAGTGAAACTCTGTTTCACCACGACACTCTGAAGAACAAAATACGTAGAATTGTTATTCGGGGGATTGGTTCATTTTCTCAAAAAGGTTTCATCATCCATATTGCACCCAAAAGTAATTTTACATGTGGACACTTCGACACGGAGCCATGTCTGAGAGTCGTCGTACTGTATTTCGCAGAGGAGGGTGATCTAATAAGCTATATACTCTGTTCTCCACGTGGGAGGAGGAGGGACATCAAATAATCTACATCAAACGAGCCTTGGCCTGTGCCCAAGCACGGAGCGGGAGGAGTGCGGGGCTTCTAGATGTGAAGTTATGATAATAGTGGAGAAAAGACATGAAATTACAGCCCACTTGTCCGTGTAATGCATATTTGTTACTCATATAGGAATGAGGCATCCGCCATCAGCGCATTGATTAAAATTAGCATCTGCAGTGTGCCTTTTGTTTTCACTGTGCTTCCTTTTTTGAGCCTCCCCACTGGTTTTCACCTGTCATCCAGCATAACAAACATTGTTTAGATGAAGCTGGAATAAAATGGGACACCGAGCAGCTCTGTTTTTTGAATGACACTGCGGAAAATAAGCTCTCTGTGGATTCAAGCAGGCATGATTACGCTTACTGTGTTACACGTAAGGAAGAAGAGGGATTTCCTTATGTAACTATCTTTATGTGCACGGGAAGGTTGCACAGTAACCCAAAATACAATGAGCAAAACATGGACTATAAGAAGACTGGCAGAAAAAGAACAAAACACAGAAGCACCCGAAGGCCCTTATAATTGAGAAACACTGTGAGCTCCAGTGTTTGTGCCTCCGACAGATGCCTATCTGCACTCAGAGGATAATGCATGAAGCTGTTTCAAAACGCTGATATCCAACGCGCTCCTCGGCGGAAAACAAATAAGCCACCCCACTTTATTATTACAAACACATCATCCAGACAGCCGGCAAAATAGAAAGACAAATACACACGATTCCGGCAAAGCATAAATGAATCTTCTTATTAATAAATCACTGACACTGGCAAGAGAAAGGATGCATTTCTCCCAGACAGCCTTTTAATATAATCAATGAGCTTCTCTTGGGGAAATTTTTCTATTTTCACTACCTACTCGTGTGATGGGAAGAAGCATGGGCGCCTGAGCAATTAGGTGGAGTAAAGTGATAGTTTCGCAACCCCACTTTTTGTCTTCTTAAAAATAATCTTATACTGTATTCATTATTTGCATTAGCCCTGTTGATTTTATTATTTGGGATGTAGCGGAGGGTAAACGCACATAAACGCAGTTCATCTTTTTCAAATGCAATATAAAACGCACCTTTTTATGAGAGTACAATTACTTACCATTAGTTTAGCCAACCTTTTATTTTTCCACTACATCCCCTCAGTGATTTTGTCCAATTACTGTTAAAGGGTAACTCTGGTATTTTTCAACCTGGACCCTATTTTCCCATGTTTTTATGTCTTAGTGACCAATGGGGACAACAATTTCTGAAATAGGTCCAGTACGTCTACTAAAAGTGCTTGTTTTTGCCACTGCAGGCTCAGATTGTTATTATAAGTGTCTGACAACATTATGGAAAGGACTCTACAGAGAAATAAACCGTTTTTCTTTCCTTTCACTTGTTCCGGTCTGTTTGTTATTGTGTCCAAGTCTCAAGGAGAAGTCTCGTTGTGAAAACTGAATATCCGTACGTTCTGGCTCAAATAAATACGCGTGGCCATCGAATTCAAAGACCTCATCCACATTATAGAAATCATCTAAATATTCAGCCATGACATTGAAAATCTTTTAGATAACACTAAGCTACGCTTTCTGTACTCTAACACAACAAACTTGCTTTTCCTCCATGGTATGCATTCCACTATTCCACCGTTGTCAACACGTCACCTCGCTAGATTTCACAATGAGATTTCTCCTTGAGCGAGACTCTTTCCATGTAAGACACTTATTATAACAATCAGAGCCTGTCATGGTAAAAACAAGCAATTTTAGTGGACGTAAATGACGGCGCTAGCTTTCCCCAATAGCACCATATTGCAGCCTGTGAGCAGCTGCCGTCTACAGCGTTCTCCCTCAATACTGGACCAATGTCAGAAATTGTTGTCTCCATTAGTCAGACACTTATGGGAAAATATGGTCCAGGTTGAAAAATCCCAAAGTTACCCTTAAATATCTCAGGCTAATTATCTCTTCCTCGCCCCACACAACAGCAGACTAACCTAGAGTTTCATAGCACCGTCAATCTAACAAATCTAGACTAGTGCAGGTGGCTGTTTCTTGGCTCCATCCAAGAGGTAAGGCAGTGTAGAAATGCAGGAAATCTGCTTTAAATTACAAATTTGTTTTCTGAGAGAGGACCTCCAGGCCCCATCTGATTATATATCTTTCCAAGTTTGCTCCCCCATTTGAAAACATAACCAGGCACCGATGGGAAGAAGCACTATCTTATGAAAGACATTAAGATAAAATGGAAATGCGGCGGCTGATAGATGTCACAGCTGAGGGGTTCGGACGGGATATTTTTGGCCTCTGTATCTCATTCCCCCCCACACATCCATTTAACAAACAAGCCTGAGCTATCTCTTGTGCTCTTTTGTTCCCAGAAATATGCTTCCCTTTCCTTTCATTTTCCCCTTTTTTTTTCACTATTTCACTTCATACTATCAAAGAGAAATGCACAGCTTCTAACAGGACACAATAGGAACAGCAATAACATCCCGCCTTCAGTTGATCGATGAAGCCAAAAACATCTGTTCCTTTGTGGTTTGTGGTGCATCACCGCTGAGGCGAGAGGAGAAGAGCAAGCGAAGCATGTACGTGTGTGTTTCAGTGTCTACAGTGTCCATGTGTGGCAGGAGCAAGCAAAGGAAAAAGGCTCCTTGAGTGGAGAGCAATCAGTGCAAAGAAGCACCAATCTGAAATTAATTAGACTGTATTTTGTTTTTGATTACAGCAATTAAAGCTCTAAACGGCCACTTCTTAAAGACTAGAAGAGAAGGGGTTTGTTAATAAACTGCAGCGTCCTCAAGGTAATCTGAATCCTCACTAGATTAAAAAAAATGAATATACTGTAACGCTGGATAAAATATACATCATATTTCCTCTCAGTGCTCATTAAATCTCTTTCTGTAAGAACGGTTTCCTTTTCCAAAAGACAGAACAAGAAGACAGCTTTTTGAAGTGTCAGCTTTTGTTGTTGCCAACAATACTGGGTCAATTATTTTAGATGGTATAAAAAGCTCCAGGCAAATGCATGCAGCTTATGAGCTACACAATGAGTACCAGTGTTTTGCTGCACTCTATACAGTACCATTCAGTGATTTGGCATGTGGGCTTTGACCTCATTGATCAATAAAAGAAGGTTTTACACACAAAACTGGCACCGGTCCCTTCAAACAGGAATAGGATCAAACACAGTGTATTTCATCAGCTTCAAAAAAACAGAAATAAATTGATGCTAAAAGTACAAAAACATGATTTGGTTGCAGGAAAAACTGGAAAGTGGAGCGAAAGTAAACGTCAACAATCCTAGTTTCTCTCCTCGTATCCCCCCCCGGCCTTGTCAGCAGCTCACTGCCTGCACGCTGACACACTCCTACCTCATGAATAAAGCACTCTTAATTTAAAACTCCTTCTAACTCCCTCAGTCCCCCCTCCTCACCTGCATGCCACCACTCGGCTTCTTGTGATTTAGCAGCAGCTCCACGGCTCCCACCACTTCCTTGCGGATGGCGTGCAGCAGGGCGTCGCCGACGTAGACGCTGAAACTCAGCAAGAGCTCGATGATCTCCAGGTTCTCGTTCTCGATGGCGATCAGCAGAGCCGTGCGGCCGAGAGGGTCGATGCAGTTGATGTTGATCTTGAAGTAGATCTCTGCCTCCTGGCGAAAATAAGGGTGTGATTGAACGTCACGGTTTGTTTCAAGAGCTACTCTGGGACTTTGTTTAAAGAGGACCTATTATGCTCATTTTCAGGTGCATACTTGTATTTTGGGTTTCTTCTAGAACATGTTTACATGATTTAACATTCAAAAAATGCTTTATTTTTCTCATACTGGCTGTGCTGCAGCACCTCTTTTCACCCTCTGTCTGAAACGCTCCGTTTGAGCTTCTGCCCCGCCCTCTCGAAAAGCCCAGTCTGCTCTGATTGGTCAGCTGGCCCACTCTGTTGTGATTGGTCAACCGAACCAAACTCTTCGGACTCTGCTCCAGCTCCGCTCTAACTAGCTTTGTTTGAGGGCGTGCCAAAATAGCCGCTAGGCAGGTATTATGCAAATATGTGACTTGGTGACATCACCACGTTACAGAAGAAAAGGCAGGATATCAAGCAAGGCATTTCAGGCAGTTCATGAGCAGTGTTTCTGTGGGGGAGAGTAACTCCCTTTGGCGTGGACTTTGGGCTTTGTAACTTTGCAGACCTTTTACATGCACAAAAAAACATATAAATCACTAAAGGAAAGGGAAAATGAACCAAAGCATAATAGGTCCTCTTTAAAAGAATATCATTGATTAGAAGGGAAAATAGTCATTGACACTAAATACACATTGATTTTGATTCTGGAAATGTTAACTCCTCGCACCTTTCAGATCTGACGGAGCAACTCAAAAGTCTACAAAAGGTTTGCGCCGAGAGACATGAGGAAATCTGATACATCGCCTCAAGTGATGTTGTGTTTGGAGCTGAAGACTACAAGTTTGAAAATGGAAAAAAATCTGGACGTGCGGAGTTAAAAGGAAGCGAGCTCTGTAGGCCGCTCCTCATCTCTGCTTGAGGCTAACAGCTCAAGGCTATGTAAGCCGCCGCTGATTGAACTGTTGGCAGCTTAGTTGCATTGTGGGTAACGTAGGAACCAGTTTTTGACAAGGAAGAGCAATGTGTGGAATAAAAAAGACAATATATCTGATTCTGCTGCAAAAAACTGCCCGTTGTGAGTCCAGCAATGTTATTCAGTAGGAGTGCAACGCTTAATCATTGTACTCTTTTAAATAGTATCTTTGGCGGCCTGCCACATCTGGCATTAGTTGGTTATAGTAGCAACATTTTAGGCTAAAGGCCTAAAAAGGCAGTCATGAAGATTTGAGCAGCATCATGTGGCTTTCAGATTGAGATTTGCTCTCTAGAAAATAAGTGATGAGTAGTTCTTCTCAGCTGTTTTCTTGCCTTATTGCATTGTGATGTTAACTGCATTGCTATGTGAATAGCCCTCTGTTTATTTTGGGTGATTTGTGCATCATTTTGGGCACCCCAGGTACTGTGAGACTACCGAACAGCTGGTGTCTAGCAATATTCTGTGTCTACTGAAGGTCTGACACCTGTCAAGGTAAATAAATAAAGGCCCCAGATGTTATTGGAAACGAGTAGAGGATAATCATGGCTGCACATGTTACCCATAAATCTTCTAATCTTTTCTAAATCAATCCAATTGGATTAAAGCTTTAATTTCCATCCATTCATCCAGCCATAATTTAGGGTTTCAGTGGCTGTATTCATTCATCCATTTACCAATCAAATTATCCATTCTTCCATGTATTTATACACACCTCCAGAGCCTGTTTTACACTAGCATAGTCCCCCTTCTCCACAGCTCCGAGGTAGGCTTTCTCCAAAGGCGACAGCTCCGACTCGGACCGCACAATTCTCAGCGGGATGCGGTCCCGGTACGAGGAGCTGTCAGTCCGCCGGTAGTACAGCTGTGACATCTCCCTGGACTTCAGCTCACCAGCACTCTGCAAACACGGCTACAGCTGCTGCCAAGCTGGAGGAGTTCACACTGGAGGGGACAGAAACAAAAGGTGTTATTGGAAGAAGACACGTGTCATTGGTATTGACCTTCTAAAGTAAGAAAAGATGAGGGAGAGGAGACGGGAGCAGAGGTGAGAGGATTGGTAATCCCTGGCCATTCATAACACAATCTACCTATCCAAGCATCACCTACTGTCTACCTGCAGTTTCAAAGAATGCCTGCAACTGGACTGAAAAAAATATAAAGAATTTAACATATTTTCAAACTATATAAATTGAATATAAGTCTACTAAAACTTATGTTTGCTGCAGACAAGTCCCCCAAATTGACACAAGAAGTAATTGACAACATTTATGTCACTCATTATGCTTTTTTTGCAGTGAGAGGGGTCTATTAGTGACCTCGGAGCTTTTAGCGCTTTGCTTTCCGAGTGCCTCACATTTCTCCGAATTACTTGTCTTTCATTGTTTTTTGACAAAAATGTCATGTCACTGCATTGTTTTCTCTGTTGTCCTATCAGGCAAATCTAAACTAAACGAGGAAAACAGAGGAAACGTTGGCAACGGTTGCTCCCGCTGAGAGCACGTCATGATACTCAGCATCAGGCTTGAGGTGTTGCAGATGAAACAGATGGTAAGATCTTTAATTCTTGAGTTACTAATGGCTTTAGTTAATGTCATTAGTGATGCTCGCTAATTGATCGACATCAGCTGACTCAGTTGTTGCCTGGTGACGGCAAAATTAGCTCCCAGTACAGCTTCACATAAACGAGCCTTCACAGTGACACTGTGCAGCGATCGTCTCCCAACAAGGCAACGGTCAAGATCTCTGGAAACTGGCAGTGGTGAGATGTACAAATACACTGTACATGAATAGAAGATGAGGAAATAGTGTTTACAATTAGATAAATAAGTAGCATTTGTAAACGGTTTCTTTGACAAAGTAATCCTTAAAATGAGGTAACCCTTTGGATCTCCTCACACTGTGCAACCATAATAATGAGCTCATTCTAAAACAAGCACCAGTTGGCTTTAACTACTGAACAGATGCACAAAAAAGTAAATATATAAACAAGGGATTGGCTGTTTTTCTCATGGTCTTTAGAGGATTTAAGGACAAGAACAGAGGGATGCAGGAGATGGAGAGGGTGAAGAATAAAAACACGAAACAAGATAAAGTGGAAAAAGTTACGTGTTACTAAATATAAAAAAGAAAGGAGTTCAAATGCGTAATGCCCCTCCTCTCTCTCAGAACACCTCATTACTGCTCTCCTCTTTGTGTCTCTATTCGGTAAATAATGAGTGGATTAACAGACTCACAGCAGCTCAATTAGTTTATAAGAACAAGAAGAAAAACAATTTCTTCTATAAATATGTGTAAAAGTATGTGTGCTGTGTGCCCAACGCTCTGTATTCTGAAATAACACATTAAAGGGAATAGTTTTGGGAAACACTCTAATTCGCTTTCTTGCTGAGAGTTAGACGAGATGATTGATGCCACCCTCATGTCTGTACAGTAAATATGAAGCTAGAGCCAGTTAGCTTAGCTTAGCACAAAGACTGGAAACAACTAGCCTGACTTGGTCAAAAGGTGGGGAAAATCCACGTAACATCAACTTTAAAGTAGGGCTGGCCGATATCGCCAAAACCTTCTATCCTGATATACGTCATTTCATATCTCGATAACGATATAATATCACGATATAGCATGTTTTCTGGTAAGTCAATAAATAAATAGTCTGTATGAAATAACCACACGGTAAAGCCTATTTTTGTATACTTCTATGTGAATTAAATACCTGACAAATGAAAAGTACTTTCTCATTTAATTTATAACAGTTTCAAGTGACGTTATAGAGAAAAAATAAATAAATATTTCCATATATATATTGTTTGTTAATCGCATAGAACTGACTTGTAAAGTAAAGTGTGATGGAAAAAGAAAACCCCAATCTTCAAATAATATTCCTTCAAAATATTTCACATCAGATTTTCTGAGAAATTTCAACTTAAACGACATAATTTTGTATCACGATATCTCAATTTCATCACGATATGATTCCATTGAAAGACGATAAATTATCATATTGCATCATCGCCCAGCCCCACTTTAAAGCTCATTAATTAAGAGGTTATATCTTGTTTGTTTAATCCGTATAAAAAAAGTGTAAAAAACAATATGTTGTGGTTTTACGGAGGTTACTTGCTTCACACTATTATATCTTGGCTGGCGCAGTAACTTGAGTCTCCGCTGGTTGCCTGGCAACCTCACAGTGATGACAAGACTTCAGGAAGTTACTCCCAGCCAACATAACCCCATGTAAAGACATAAGAGAGGTATCACTCCATCTTCTCATCGAACTCTCAGCAAGAAAGCCAGAAAATTCCCAAATTCAAACTATCCCTTTAACTGAGTTAACACGATACATTTCCAGTTTATTCCATCCTAAAGTTTGAGCAGTAATTTTCTGAAGCAGGTGGCAAGCAACAATGTGACTGTTCAGGATTTGAAGTAGCAACCCTGATGTTCCCACAGCCTGACGTGCCGCAGGAGCAGGACTTTAAGATGGCTGAAATGCAAGTTAATAACACCAAAGTGGTGGACATCAGAGACACAACATGCGATTCACTGTCGGCCGGCGTTCCTAAGCAACATTTTTTCTCCCATTATGTCACCTGTCGACTCCTCTTTCACTCAAGGTGCCACTTCACTGCTGTAGAAACGCTCCACAGTGCCGTCTAATTTCCCTCCATGAAGGAAAAGAACTTCAAAGATCATCATAAAAAGAAAGATTTGCTCCACTGAGAACTTTTTCCTACTGGAAAGCCCTTCTGGTACTTTAGCAGGTTTTCACACCTCATCGCAGATCCTGGGCATTAGTTTGATATAGCCATAGCAATTTGTGTAACGATTTCACTTTGAATCAAAAATACCCTTGAACTGGCCACACGGGGACCCTGCAGTGCAGTCACCAACGCAGAATATCAGTCTTGAGAGGCTACAAATCATGCAGAGAACGTGCACACGCACTACATAAAGGAGGATTCAGTAAAAGTAGATCTTGGTGCCAATACAGGAATTGATTATTAACATGCCTTTAACAGCATAAGCCCACTTCTCTGCAACAGTGTTAAACATTTTATAATTACCCTTGTCTGTTTTTGACACGCTTTAGTTTATCATTTTTATAACATTGTAGTGGCGTGCCATCTTGGTCAGGTCTCCCTCGAAAAAGAGATTTTAATCTCAAGGGACTTCCTCGTTAAGTAAAGATTAAATAAATAAGCAAAAAGCACAAAATTAACGAAATGATGATTGAATATTACATTCAACTCTATTCAAAAAGACATTTTTTTTCTCTTAAAGTATGTTTTTCAGTACTAGTTATGACCTCAAAAGTCTGATTTCCAGAGTCACTGTTCCACTGAAGGATATAAAGGTTTAGAAAGAATATGTTTTAGTGTCTATTTGACAGATATCATAGACATCAGATCACATACTGCAAGCTACTATATGGGTGATGTCACCTCAGCCAGGTATATATTTTTGCTGCGCTTATGACGCTGTTGTGTCATTCCAATTTGGCTTTTTCCAATTAAATAAAAACAATGGGTTGATTGTTGGGAACTTTGGACAGAAATGATCTCAAAACACATAAAGTAAGGCTGCCCACAAAGCAAAAAAACACCAGTACAAGAGGATTTGTGGATGATCTGCTGATATCTGTGTATGCTATTATTGAAACACACACTCAGCCTCCTGTGCAGAGGGCCCCTTCCTTCTAGTGGCCTAATCACACTTCCCTGGAATCAATACATCATGATATAGAAATAGAAAATCTGGGCTGTTTTGTTATGCAAAGTGTAGTGGCAGGAAATATGTTGAGCTAAATGCCTTTTATTCTAAAGGATTGCATTGGTTAGACAGCACACAGTGCTTAGATGAGCTTTCCAGCAGACCGTGAAGCCCATTTTTCAGAAGCCTGTCCTGTGTTTATAATGGCAGTGAAACAATCATAAAATTGTCAGCATTCACTAATTAATGACAACAGGTCTGTGGCGGTGAACCTGTGTACGCTCACAGGTGAGATTCTGACAGCTTTATTTCTGTGTTTGTGTGCGAGGAAAGGTTCCAGGGAATAGCATGGTTGGATATTAAAAAATGGTTGTGAAAGTAAAAGAGGACTCTTCTCTGTACCTGCTGGGGTCCTAAAGGCACCATTACATCTTTTATCTTTACTCGTGTGAAAAGCCTTTTATAGCAAAAACATGAATTTTAAATTGGAAAAACATGAATTTTAAATTGGAGCAACTAACCTTTGGGATGTTGGGCATGGGAACTTCGCAGATGGAGATTCTTCCGTTGGAGAATATCCAGACATGAGGACTAATAAAACAGATGCTTTAATTAAAACATTCATTCAAGCCTCAACTTCTTGAATTTTCCCCCAAAATGTGAGCGCTGCGGTGTGGATCTGCATGGAGACCCTGATTGTTAATGTGTTGGTGATGCCAGTCCGTCTTCCTCTTGGTTTTTTAGTCTAGTCTGCATTCTCCCCTCTCATTTTTTTTGGAGACTTGACAGTATCCCCACAGTACACATCCAGATCCGGTAATCACGACTTCCATTTGGTCTTGTTTTTTTTAGGGGGAAAAAGAAAAACGCAGAGCGGCGCACACCGCATTCAGCTCACCGCGCAACAAATCCTGGAGACGGAAAAATAAGCCACAAACGAAGTTTCCTCGGCGGATTACACCTGGTTTGGCAAACGTGTCCAGTTTCCCCCTCAGGGTGTATTTTCCACCGATGTTCTTTCCCCCACTCGACTCGTCCACCTGTTGGGGGACGATTGAGCGAAAAAGCGGCGCCTCCAGGAATAAACGCGGAGCAGCCAGATGCCTGGCGAGCGGTCTGCGGAGCGCTGCTGCTGCTGCAGACTGGTCGTGCGCACTTGGAGACGCATTGAGCACTGTGGCTCTGCAAGAGAGAGAGGGGGGGGAAAAAATCATCTAAACAACACGCAACTCTGCCAGACATTCAGCCTCTGCTTCAAACAAATGGAACATAACACAGTTCCAGTTTCCAATTTTAGCTCTTCTTGTCTCAAGAATGACATCCAAGATAAGAAGGGACAGATATAGTGCGGATTATTCTAAGAGCATCATAAAAGACTTCTCCATTTGTATTGGAAACCAGTGAAATTACTAAAAAAAAAGTATCATCTATCTTGGTCATTTTTAATTAAATACGTTTAAAACAGATAGTCACACACAATTCTGCATTCAACTCATATGTAAAAGCTAGGGCTGGCAATCGATTCAAATATTTAATCACGATTAATCGCATGATTGTCCATAGTTAATCATGATTAATCGCAAATTAATCGCATATTTTTATATGTTCAAAATTGTACCTTAAAAGGGAGATTTTTCAAGTATTTAATACTCTTATCAACATGGGAGTGGGCAATGACAAATATTGTCCAGAAATCCTCACAGGTACTGCATTTAGCATGCAAAATATGCTCAAATTAGAACATGGCAAACTGCAGCCCAACAGGCAACAACAGCTGTCAGTGTGACAGTGTGCTGACTTGACTATGACTTGCCCCAAACTGCATGTGATTATCATAAAGTGGGCATGTCTGTAAAGGGGAGACTCATGGGTACCCATAGAACCCATTTTCATTCACATATCTTGAGGTCAGAGGTCAAGGGACCCCTTTGAAAATGGCCATGGCAGTTTTTCCTCGCCAAAATTTAGCGTAAGTTTGGAGCGTTATTTAACCTCCTTCGCGACAAGCTAGTATGACATGGATACCAATGGATTCCTTAGGTTTTCTAGTTTCATATGATGCCAGTATCTTCACTCTAGCTTTTTAAAAAAATGAGCTCGCTACAACTAAAAATCCCAAGTTGTGCTAATGCGTTAAAGAAATTAGTGGTGTTATAATGAATTTGCTTTAATGTGTTATTATCACGTAAGCTTTAACAGCCCTAGTAAAAGCATAATATTTTATATTTGATGGTCAACCAGTGAGAAAGACCAACATAAGCCAGCTAACACAGTAAAGCCAAAGATAGTGTATGTGTGTGTGTGTGTGTGTGTGTGTGTGTGTGTGTGTGTGTGTGTGTGTGTGTGTGTATCACTGGCCTGGACACACTGCACATGCTTTGTGTTGGAGTCAAGTTATATATTGTGGTTTGTCCACTAATCTCTTCCAACAGCTTATCAGCTCACTGATCATACTTCAAACACAAATGCCAACTCTCTCTCTTTCTTCCTCTCTCCGTTTGACTTACAGGCCTGTTGACGCTGTAAATTCTTCCTAATAGTGTATAATGCTGTTGAATGTCCTCCGACATGTTTATAGAGCCTCCAGGCCAGACTCATTCCTTGCGTCTCTCCGATGTGTGTATGTTTGTGTGTGAGTTTATGTTGGCAGCACTGCAGGTTCCAGCAGTTGCAGTGAAATGTCACTGGGGACGACAGATTTTTGGATATGGAGAGCCTTTGATTACTCGCTGCTTGCTTCTGATACTGGGACATTTGTTTGTGTGTGGATTTGTAATCCATCATTGCTCTGTTTTGCAAGTCAAAATTTTGTATGATGCATGCTCAACACATGTCAATTTAGTCATTATAGAAAACTAGAATTACCGCCTCTCGGTTGTATGCCTCCGCCAACCAGTCAGGTTGCAGTTTACATCCATGTCTGTCCAATATGTCATCACTTTATCAATCTATCCTGTTAGATATTTGTGTGAAATTGTCATAATTAGTACATGAATTCTAGAGCCAAAAACTTGTTTTGTGAGGTCACAGTGACCTGGATGTTTGTGCCGGATGTAATACAATTCCCTCCAGGCGTTCCTGAGATGTCACTTTAATGAGAATGGGATGGACGTGAGGTCACAGTGACCTTTGACCACCAGAATCTAATCAGTTCATCCTTGAGTCCAAAGCTGCAGTCAAAAAAATAAAAAAATTAAGTCCTAATGTCTTTTTCTAACCACTTTTCCTTGAACTTGATGAAAAACGTCTTGAGGTCAAGGAAAGATGTGAAGGAGAATTCATAAGGACTTAGGAAAGGACTTAGAAAAGGCGCATGCTCGCCCTGTGCGCTCTTAAATATCTCCTTCAGTAACAGGCTGCTTCACCCGCGGTGTGTTAAAGAGAGATACCGCAGGTCCTTCTGCTGCTGGAACACTTTACTTCAATATGTAATAAAGGATTATCTGACCTAACCTGGACAACTGGTGAAAAATATCATTTCATAACCAAGGTTGGAATTGAAATAAAAAAAGTAATATATGATAAATATTGAATTAATTGTTCGAGTTATAGAGAACGGGTAGGAACATGTGTGTAGGCTGTAGGCCCTACTTCTTTCTACATTTAATATTTATTAATGTTGATTATTAGTTTATTGACAGTTTGCTATATGTTTACTGTTCATTTTATTTGTTATTCTTGTTTTGTTTTTTACTTAGGTATTTGTTACATTTTTGAAATAAATAAATTATTAAAAAAGTGAAACGAAATGGTTGTCACTGACCACTCATATTTATCAACATGAATCTCAATTATGACAGGATGAAAACAATATGCAAGATAAGTATATTGTTTCTTTTCATGAATGGCAGTATGGTGCGTCGCTTTGAATGTTGCGGCCGCAAGGAATTGTGGGATATTAATCTCTCTTTTCCTTTCATAAAGGATGGTCCAGTGTATCCTACGCTAAAGGAGATAAGACAGGAAGCATTGAAGCACCTTTCCTTAGCATTTAGAGAATTCGAACAGCTCTTATCGTGGCTGCCACTTAGATACTTCTGGGTCATTTCACTCCGTTAGGAACCTTCCTAAGCAAAAAAGGCTATTCGACCGCAGCCCAAGTGGACGTTTGTGCAAAATTTTAAGAAATTCCTTCAAGGTGTTCCTGAGCTATGGTCCGGACGAACGTAAGGATGAACAACCTGAATACATAACGTCTGTCGCCAACCCGGAGGCATAAAAAATGAAAGAACCTCTCCTTCAGTCTTCGGCCTTTTGGCTGCCTCTTGAGGCATTTCATGTAATTAAAAATAATTTAAGGCTTCATGTCCCTGTGCTGCTAATTTCTTTGATGCACTCTAGACTCCTATTAAATGACTGCACCTCTGGGATAACAGGGTTCCATGAAACTCAGCCCGAGTCCCACATGGAGACTCCTCTCGGGTCCAGCAGCTCTCTGTATCTGGTTCATTCAGAATTATGACCGTGTATCATTATAACAAAGAGCACGCCCCTCTGAGGGTCAATAACTACATTAGTTAGTCCAATCATACTGAGTTAGGAACACCCATACGCACAGACACACGCAAAGCAGCAACTCATCGATCACGACAGGCAAGTAGGAATTAGATTGAAATAAATGTGACCTATAGTGATGTCTGTAAGTGAATCATAGTAATCGATAGACAATTAAGGCGAGCTACTATATCAATAACTCTCTGCTGGTTGTTTTCCCCGCGTGCACTTATAAGTTTCCGAACAAAAGCTAAAGTACATTCAGCACATTTAAATAATCCGCAGAACAGAGTCTGTACGGCTGACGGGTCAGTAATCAGAAAATATTATCGATTCTAAAAATAGTGCTGAAGCTAATTCTTCTCCCATAAAAGGGGATTGGACATTTAAACAACATCTTATCTGATGTGGAGAGGGGAAGCAAACATTTAATCACTTTTTTTAAGCTGGCTCATGACAGTGTAGACTCTTTGTTATAATGAAGGAAGCGTTTCTTGCACTAGTTTGATAACATTTTGCATGGAGGGGAAGCTCAGTAGGACTTCTGCAGCAGGGGGATTTAGACACAAGAGCCTCCTTTATTATTTTTACATAACCGGATGATGGCGAATTCCCCTTATCAGAAATGCGGTGTAGTTTCACTTGTTACAGCATATTGCAGAATGGGTATAAACACAGTGTTAATGCTGTGCTTGCTGATAAGACTTTATTTCACAAACTATTCGGCTGCTGCAGCACATTTTTTGGAGCTTTCGGGGTTGTTGCTTCGGTCCTCTCGGCGCTGAATTGTAACTCTGCTGATGAAAAAACTGGCGAGCGGCCTTGTAGTTAAGAGTTGCATGAGTTTCAACAGATGGCGATGCTCTTATCAAGGTAAGAGGAGGCTCAAGAGGAGGTGCAGCAGGCTGTCTCTGCAGCCACGAAGCAAACAGTCGCCCTCTCCGTCTGTGAAATGTAACAAGCCCACTATTCCAATATGAAAATCCAGTTGGCAGTGATCTCCCCTCTGTCCGTCTGCCCCCCCCCTCCCCCCTCTCTATCTTGTTCCTATCTCCGCCTCACACTCTCTCACACAGCCGCAGGTTAAAACCCACTTTAGTTGAAAGCTTAACAAAGAGCCGGACCGCTCTCTTTCACAGAGGTATGCGTGTGTCTGTTCCCTGAAATCTAAACTTGCGCTCTAACCCAGAGTTTCCCTTTTATCTCCATGGAAACGCAGTGCCGTCCTCATCCTGTCCTACGCTTCTGAGAATAATCAGTCACCCTTTCATGAAGTTACACCACGCCATGTATAGATTCAGTTTTTGAAAAGGCAGTGCCCCCTGTCAACATCATGATTATATAAGTCTTTTTTTTTTCTCTGCTGGGTGCATCTGTGGGAGTCGTGCTATATTTTGTGTCTGTGGCTCTCGGGGGGTTCCCTGAGGTGAGTGTGGCCATCTGAGCTGTTTAAATCCCCGTTACTCTCATGCTCTCTGAGAAGCTGTGGGGTAATTAAACGTGATCTGTCTCTGTCCTCCCTGGAGATGCACCGAGGCTGAGACTGCCACCCTGGCTCCCCGACCGACACACAGTTCAGATTTGATACAGGAAGCAAAAATGAGCAAAAAGAGGATGAACATTTCCTCAGCAATGCACGGTGAAGGGCGATGATTTACTGTTGTATTTCTTCATATTGTTAAGGCACCCTGTCATTGCTGATACCGGCACTATATTTCATTTCCAAACACTGATTTTTTTGCAGAGTACAAAAGAAACTCATTTTCGTGATTTCGTGTTCACCTAAAATTGGCTTCATACAAAAACTAATTTGCTTTGCCAAATATCTTTTTGTAGGAAATGTAATTGCTGCTTGGATTGTGTTATTTTTTTTAATCCAGTAAGTGTGACAACTTTATATTGCACAGAAGTTACAGGGAGGAAGTCTGGGTGGGTGGTTGGATTTATAAAACACATGCATGGCTCTTGGCTTCATTGAAAAAGTGTTATACTCGGAGTCACTGCTGACTTTTTAAATATTTACCAAAGCTATGATCTTTCCCTCACCTTCACCACGTTGCCAAATCACAAACATTAACATGGGTTTAGTTGCAGGAGGTGAGTAATGTAGTGGAAACAAATGACATACGTTGACACTGAACATTTCGCAAGCATGCTCATTATAAACATTTAGTTGTTGTTAACAACTGTAATCTTGACAGCATTACGTGTACAAGTATGCATGTTGGACAGCAGCCAATCAACATGGAAATGCACTGGGGGCATTTTAATACATAAGACAATAAACTCCTTGAATCCATTCCTTGAACATCGTACAAATTGTACAATATTTAGTCTTTAGGAGACACAGTTGCATTAAAACTGTAAGCATTGGGTCTAAAGCTTGCCAATTTTACCAAAATGAATGACTTTTTGGGTATGTTGGGGAGGTTAAAGTTTAGCTAAAGGTTGGAGTGACTTTTTTTTTCCAAAATGAGGTTAAATTATTTCAGGTAAGACTAGGGTCAAGTATTAGTCACACTTTTGTTTAGTTTAATGTGAAAAACTTGGTTACGTCCTGTGAGTAATGGCCATTTATTCTTGGACATAAATGCAGTACAGCGAGTATAAATTCCAGTGAAAGCCGTTTCTTGTGTAACGGTGATACACTTTCACAGGAGTTCTTCTATGTGAGCGATGCCAAGGACGAGTAAACAGCTCTTCCTAAGAAACCGCAGGTTGCAGCAGCAGAAATTGCTCCCTCTGCTCGGCTATCACTCTCCAGACTCCAGAGAGAATAAACAGATTTGAGCTGATTACACGCGTGTCCTCTGTTCAGTACATCCCGAAGCTCTTGCCTACTGCGCAGGATGTTCACCAACACTGACCCCTATGAAAAGAGCAGCTTTGACTCGGCTGCAGCGATCTGTCAAGGACACAGTTATCTTTTAGCTTACATAACATTAAATGCTAAATTTTTTTTTTTCTCTCACTTGTATGAAGGCACAAAATGTTTCCAACGTTTCCAGAGCACTGTATGATTTCCTTTTGATTTTTAAAGACCACCACTGGAGAGTTTTATTTGGGTGATTAAACTGTGATAGACCGATTGTTAATGTCGCCCATTCAAAGAAATGTTTTATGTCTGAACCCTTTAAAGGCAATGGGAGATTGTCTTTTCATCTCACTGGCCTGCTCTTTTGGTTTTGCAGTAACCATGCTTTTATCATCAGGACTCAAATGACAGTGGTTGCCCTTGAAATCTCAACAGTTTTCTAAACAACATGATACGCATGCCCACTTTCCCCTTTATCTGTCACCCTCAGCTGTTACCTTTGACAGAGCACAATGGCCTGCTAAATTGGATGTCTGCTGTCTGCTTTTAAGCTACTTTGCAAAAGAAAGGGGGCTGTAGTTTAACATTATTCAGTTAACAGTAATCAGTTTTCAAGCTTTTCCCGGCTGACAGCGAAATAACTTAAGAATGGTGAATAATAAAAGAGCAGTATTTACCCTGAAGAAATGTTCTGGCATTCCTTCACACACTGAAGTGCAACAGAGTGCATCACTTTACATCTTCAAGAGAGTGCCGCCGAGACAGGACTTATTTTTTTAATCGAATATAATAGAGTGCCACAGTGGAGTAGCCTTCATTCTTAACCGTAGTTTTCTAAGAGCTCTAGCGCTCCAGATGCGGCCATAGACCGTATATACAGATGCACGACGCGTCTCCCACTGTAGAAAAGGGTGGTGTCTAGAAGGTAACCAACAAGTTGCGAAAATGTGCGAAAATTTTCGCGAGACTCGCTGCCCGACGACTTATCCTAACCTCAACTATTCAAGGTCTTGCCTTGCAAGAGTTTTGCAACTTGTGGGCTACCTTCTAGACGCGACCATACAAAAGTGAAGCCAAAATATCCCGGATACGGGAGCTGCCATCTTGAGATTTTGACATCATTTGGAGCCAGAGTAACTGTGCAGTAGTGATCGCCCGAGCTAATCACGAGCCGAGCACGGCCAAAGCTTGCTAGCGTGAGCCACCTAGCTGCTACGTTAGCACCATGGTAGCTGTTTGGCTAGAAAGACACAACAACCATAATATCTCTATAACTACATTTATGATCATTATGACATTTCCCAAGGCTCCGACTACGTGACTACTTCACTCAGAGCAGCTGTCAATCATGACGTCCCAACCCCTTTTTATAGCATCAAATAACTAATTAAAACCAAACTTATCAGAAAAATGAACACTTGAACATACATCAGCGTGATAAGAACTACCTAAAATGACAGAAACCATCTTTGGGAAAAATGTATTTGACGTGACTTTTTAGTTTGACCCATGTCCCATCCGTTAACATGGAGGGGGCGGGGTTTATGACCTATACCACAGCCAGCCACCAGGGGGCGATCAAGATGTTTTGGCTTCACTTTTGGGGAGCTGTCATGTCGTCCATCTTTATATGCAATATATGGTTGCAGCACATGCCTACTGTACTTGTCAAAGGCCATGTACAGTAAGAGGAAGGAGCTTTTAGCTTTAGGTTCAACTGTATTATCTTAAATCACAGTGGGTTTTCTTTGCTTTTTAAGTATAAGTTTCACAATTTCTGCTTTTTCACTTTGCATAATTTGGTTTATAGTTGGTTTACTTATAGTCTACTTTTCATTGTCTTTACTCTTAATAACTAATAAAGACAGTTACAGTACACCCTGTAGTCATTAAAAATGTCTTGATAAACACAAACACCTCTAATGATATCGTAAGAGGCTGTAGGCTCTAGGGAGGAGGTTGGGCGCATGGACAAATTATGTATTTTGTCATTTAATTTTGAGGACTTGTACTGTAAACACTGCTTTGCACCAACTGAAGTGCAGTGATCCAAACTACTATGAGTATGCTGCAGTGAATTGTCATAACACTACACTGAGAAAACTGGTCTGCATAACAGCTGACTTCATAATTTGCTCCCTGTCTGCTGTCCAAATGATAGATTTTAAAAGTAATAAAGTTTAAGTTTTCAGGCAGCAATGCAGAGCCGGTACTTTTTACATTGTAACTCCTTCTTCTTCAGTCCAGCGTCCAACACATCACTGATTACTCATCATAGCTTCTGAATACTAGAAAATGGAAGAAAGGGTTACTCCAGCAATTTGCTGCACTTCCCTAATGTTGGGAGACATCTTCAAGAAAACTGTCATGTTGAAACGTTGGTAAATTATTCAATCATTTTTGCATCGTGGCTACGAGTGTAGCTTTACACAGGGACAGTTATGAGTGACAGATTTTTTTAAATGGTCAAAATTGATGCCGCAGGGACAGACACATCCTGGCTTTTAGTAGTCAGTAGTACTCCTCATGACAAATTCCCCTTTTCCACATTTATTTTCAACTTCAAGAACTGTGTCAGAGTTAAAATAATATGTACAGTATGTAGTTTCTATTTGCAAACTGTCAGCATTTCACTGGAACAATCCACCGTTGGAAAAGCTTTCAGACGATGCCAATGTTTGGGCAATACGGAGAAAGAGGAATTGTCACCAAATTTATTCCTCTGGCGGCATAAATCTCTGCTCATGTCCTGAGCTTTTTGTGTGGGTTGCTTTCATATCAGCCCTGCAGCATCAGCATTCAACCGATTCAGCACGGCAGGCCACTAGGGCTGTGTAATCATCCCAACTATGATAAGCATCAGTAAAACTTTCCACTTTTCCAACCACTTTTTCAGGATTTTTTTTGTTGTAATTCAGAGTATTAGACTGCTTTAAAGGGGACATATCATGAAAACCTTGCTTGTATACATACTGTTCATTTGGGTATCAACCCACAAACTGTGAAATAAGACAACCAAGTCAGTTTTTTGTGGGCTGCCATTCAGATTTGACTTTCCTTCCTATGTCACATGCAGGCTCATTTGAATATATCAGCCCTTGTCTGAGTATCTCCACCCACTGTTTGAGAACTACAGTACCTTTGCAAAGGTGCACCATATTTTTCTCGCTAGCCAATCAGAGCAGACTTGGCTTTTTCAGGAGGGGGTCCTAAAGAGACAGGCACTAAAACGGAGCGTTTCAGACAGAGGGTGAATACAGGTTTATTCAGACAGACAGTATGAGAAAAAATAATGTGTTTTTTGAACATTAAAGCATGTAAACATGTTCTAGTAGAAACCCAAAATACAAGTATGTACCTGGAAATGAGCATGATATGTCCCCTTTCAGCTGATTAGACTGTTGTCAGGCTATTAAATAGGCGTTATCAGTCGCTATAAGCCCCATAGATGTGGGTCAATTGGCGCCTACAACACCCACTGGTAGGTTTTATCATATATTCACGTAGATATTTTAACCCAAAACATGATGTTTTTCCCTAAACATAACTGGGTTGTTTTTTGCCTCAACCTAAAGAAGTTGTAGTTTTGTTGCCTAAACCTAAAGAAGCCTTTTCGTTTGTGTTCAAAAGGTGACGTTTCATTAAATTTTACATGTGAGAACGTGTTGCTTTTAAGTTTCGCTTTCCCTTTCACAATGTAGTAGGCGTAGTAGGCCCCTAATGACCACATCTATGGTGCTTATAGCGACTGATAACGCCTATTTAATGGCCTGATAACAGTCGAATCAGGTGCCCCTTTAAGCTTCGATAGTGACACTATAGCTGTAACACCTTTGCTCACAGTAGTTAACAATCAAATGACAAGCAGTATTAACAAGTTATTCGCTGGTATTTATTGTTCATAATCGTAATATTGAGAAAATGATGCTCTTTTACTTGTTGAGTCTTTACAAAGCTATTTCCTGCCTCACTTTTAATTTGAAGTTTTGTGTTTTGTCTGTAATCAATAATCATTTATACAAAGTGAACTGTCCGTGCAGGATCTTACCCAGGGACACTTCGAATAGACACATGACTACTACAGTACTGACACACACATTGGGCCTCTGCTGGTATCAAATCCCCATTAGACCTAATTTACTGAGCGTCCTTACTCCTTCTTTCTGCCAATAGATAGATACTTAATTGATCCCAGAGGAATCCATCAATTCTAGTGGTGGGTCTATCATGTACTGGGAACAACCAGCGAGGAACCACGACACAATGTACCACAAAGAAATCACTGAGGGGCGGTTAATGAAGCTACATGTATGTTACATGTATGCTACTGTCTGATTTATTCACTCCATTTAATAGACAATGGCGTGATAAAAGGCCAAAGAATGTGACCTTTTGATTCCCCCCCCCCCTTAACTGTATTTTCTCTCTATCTTGGTGCTAGATAGCATTTCTGAAAAACAATGCAGCTTATCGGCCAAAATATTTGTTTGTATTATACGTACATAAAATAAGTGCACCAGATGTGCGGCTTCTCTTTCACGTCGCAGTTTTTATTTTGGTTAAATAACACCACTGCAGGTGTGATGCCTGTTTTCTTCTGCTGTTGTTTTCCTCCCAAATCTCAAACACATGCAAATCAGTAGGACTGGAAGCTCTAAAGCATCTCTAATTATCTGTCATCCCTTTAATTGAAGAGCAAGAAGTCCAAAGTCTTTTCCCACAGTGCAACAAAGACTCAAGGACAACATGTAAGATAATAAAGTAGACTTTTTAAAAAAAACTGCTGGATTGCTCTACAACCTGCCATCACTCTGAAAACATCTTGTACAAATGTACCAAAGCATCTCAGAAGAACTATTTAACTCTCGGAATTTGCAAGCTGGCAATTATGAGATATTGTCAAATCAATATCAGCAAGCTAAAATTCTAAATTGAAACTGCACAAGCACAATGACACGGAGCCCCTAAAGTACCGAAAAGTTATTAATTTGTTATCTTGTGGGAACAAGTTATTATCGAAGTTAATTATCTTGTGTGCACAAGATAATAACTTGTTCCCATAATGTTGCTGACATAAAAAAATATCATTGTACGGGACATTAGGGGCTCCGTAATACAACGAAGAAATTACTACATGTGAACCATGTAGGAATTAGTGAAAAAAATAATGTATATTTTGTTTGAAAGCAAATTGATGTTTCCTCAATTGTTTTGAGTATGATTTTTTTTAAGCATGTGTTCAGAGAGAAAGTAAAAATGAGGGGAGAAATAACTGGCACAACTCCTGTTGCTAAGGCTACTGTTGTCCCCCGAGATGCAGCTTAGTGTGTCGGTGTGTGTGTAGCTGTGAGGGTGTGCCCGTAAGTATGCTTTAAGCATCCCTGTGTGTGTGTGCATTGGATTTGGTGACAGATCCTCTCACTTCAGTGAATTAATGTGTGAGCCTCTGTGCCCCAAGGGAGCTTGTGGAGAGCCAGGTGTTGACCCCTGTCTGACCCCCTGTATCGTGGGGGACGACCAGATGGGGAAGTCTGAAGGCCTTTTTCTGGAGCAACGATGTCCCGGAGGGACTCAGACACCTACACAGAGATGACACAGACTGACGGTGTTGACATGTCTGACGTGAAAGTGAGAAAGAGGAGGGTGTAGTCGCCTCACGTCGCCTTTGTCTTGGCCAAAAGGTTGCACTCAAACACACCGCAAAGACTACAGCCGACGGCCAACTACCACGTGTGTTCTGCGTGAGAGGAAATAACTCTCCACACCAGCAGGCGGCGGTAGTCTGTATTCATCATTCAAAAAGGGAAGCCGGAAGACCGAGGACTGCGGATATACAAGCCGCTGTTAGATTACGTACATGAAGCAAAGCGGCATTTGCCGACCATTTTCACACCACTCTCACTCACCACTTAGCTTCATTCCAGAAGGCCATGTGGTTGTGAAAATATCCGTGTGTTGGAATCATCAGATGAGATGAAGATGAAAAATGAGAAGAGCCTTCTGTGTTTTTCCTCTTGACTTTACTCGATGGCTCGCTTTCCTCACTTCTGTTTTTCACACTTCTGAGTGATTTCTCTCACCGACGGGCACCACCACCGATTTATCATGCTGAATCGGCTGAAAAAACTCAGACACGGGCAGACTAGAGCCAATGGTGCGGGACACACCAAAAAAAGTAGGCCGACGGAAGCTCACGGAAACACTGTTAATGTTGGGGAACAGGGCCTAGTGAAAAGGGAGAAAAGCAACCTTTTCACATTTCAAGTAAAATACTCAGTGTGAGTCTCTCTTTTTACCTTTATATATATTTTGTGTCCACCTCGGCTTTTGCGGTGTCTGACAGACAGCTGCTTTGTGCGACTTGTCACTCTCCTCCAACTAACACAACTATTGATTTTTGTGATTGCCCTCTTCCCACCTTCCTTTCAGCCTGTCGACTCAGATTTGAACACAAGATATCATTCTTTTTTTTTAACATCCTTCATTTTCCAGTCGCCGGGCACCGATTTACTTCAATCCCGCAGCCCCGAAGACTAAACAAAGCATCAATTTACCCCACAAAGCAGGGGACTTAAGTGAACTGTGCTGTGCACTCTTTTGATTTGGCTTGTTCTGGCTGTCTGCCAGGCTGTCGATCACAAGGAGCGTTGTGTGCCAGGCTGGAAACAGAGTAGAGTAGAGTAAAGTGCAGTAGAGTGGAGTCTAGTTGCGACGCATTCCCCCAACACATGATTGATAACGGCAAAACGTTTCAGCTGATTATTCCTACAATATCTGCACATGGTAACTACACAGTGGTTAAGGTGTTTTGCTCAGGTCTTTCCCAGTGCTGCTTTTGCAGCTGCTTTCCATGTTCTACTAAGTTGGAGGGCATAAACTATGCTTGACATGAGGATATAAATCAGTTTGTTCAAATCACTAAAGTTCTTTAGCTGCTCATGATTACATTTTACTACAAAATTGCAATTAATGGTGTTTACACACAGTGCTGTCGCTGCCCTTGCCCGAGGCATTTTCACAGATCTCCGTCTGTCTGACTGGCTCACAACACAAACATTCATCCCGGCTTTAGTTTGCCGTTGAGATATTCTCACACTATTTCAACAAAGGCGGCTTTCAACTATCCCTTTGCTTGTGTGTGGGGATTTTGAACAGGCTGACAATCTAACAAATCCTAGGTTACAGTGACTCTTTGCTTTTTTGAGATGCAATTTCTTTTGATTTTGCAAAACACAGTGTTCATGCAGTCGCTGCCAAAATGTTCCCATAATTGATGTTGCAGAGAGCTGCTGCTGCTGCACATGGTTAATAAGGAGGACCTTATGAAAGCAAAAATAGTGCCCTAGTTTGAGGCGTACAGAGGCATTGCTTTGAATTCTGGTCCCTGTATTATTAGGTTCTCGACTTTTCCAAACTTTTCAGGCAGGTAGGGAGGTAATTAGACTGAAGTGAAATATTCGTGATGACTCATTACTTGATTTCATTAATTTGGATATTTTCATGAATGTAGAATTCTGCTGGAATAACTTTCACAGACATCAGCACGGAAATAACACCTACCTACAGTAACACAAACATCATTAAGGTTTCAGATACAGTTTATAAAACAGTACAATATTCGTGAATGTTCTTCCAGGTTTCGGTGACTACTGTGTTCATCATAGTGGCCCCAACTTCCATGAAATGAAATGTAAAAACCCAAAGCAATCTGTATTTCAATCTGTTTTTTTCTCTACTTCCTCTCCATGTGTGGTCCTTTGTCACTGTGCCGCTGCTAACTTGTTTAAATGCAGACGAATTCGACCACATCATGTCTGCCATAGTTAAAATATGACTCAACATTCTGCTTCCTTGTCATGCTATCGCCCTCCTGAACCTCAACAAAATAGTTGCATAATTAGCAATATTTTGGCAAAATTATAAGAGTTGTAAACACATTGAAAATACCAATGGGCAGTGGAGAAGTGGATTATGCAGCAGAGGGGTTTAAGATGTTGTGGACATTTTGCTGTTTTGCTGTGCTTGCTTTAAGGTAGGTGTATTTTTTTTATTTTTTTTAGACACAGCTAGCTCTGCTGCTCTCTCCTGCCTCTCTTTTCGCTTTGAGGACTTGTAACTTTACTGGACACGCTGGGATTAAACTGATGCTAATCTTTGCATTTGACTCTGGGCAAGATTCCTTAAACATCACTTACTGTAGATACCTGTGATGTAATGCATTTCCCCCCCCTATTAGTTGTGGCTTGTAAATATGATACACTGACTTGCAATTTTTTCCTTGTACTGGTTCAACAAGGACACATTTTGTTGTTGTGTGGATGCTACACCTGAACTTAGATAACAGGTACCGCAAGTTTAAAATTACACTACTTCCCATCACTGGCACTGCTGCCATAGGGTTAATTAGTACATCCACTCGCAGTCAGCTGCAATCATGTACTAGAAGATATCTAATCATTTGAGACAACCATATAGGAAAGACTTCAGTTCAAGAAGAATGGGTGAACATCCAGAATGGGTGAACAGTCTCAGCCTCCCCTGTTTTGCAGAAAAAAAAAAAATTCTTTTTCTTTGTCTTGCTCCATTCTCTTGAAAATTGCGACCGTTCTTAAGTAATACCGTCAGCTTCTGTCAAAGGATGGAAATGTCACTAGCTGTGATATTGTGTAGGAAGGCTGTCAGCTAACGTGGTGATTCAAATGTGTGTAAATATATCAAAATTAATCAGGTAAAATTGCAAACATGCAACAAAGGAGAAGTAAGAGTCTGAAACAATTGCTTTATTTTCTATCCTTCTTCTTCTTCTCCTGTAGAATTGTCACTAAAATGTGTGGTATTGCCCGTCACTTGTCGGTGTTTGTTTCCCTCAGCTTTTAACAACCTGAAGCTGTTCTGGTGCTCTGGAGTAATTTGATTGCATGTGATTGTGATCTGTCCATCACACACACACACACACACACACACACACACACAGGAGCTTTAAGACATCTCCAGTCATGCTTGTACTAATGCCTTGGGAGGCTCATGGTAATTACCCTTATCGACCCCTCCAGAGGTATCACAGTCATGGCTTATCAGACATGGGATCCAATCACAATGCAAATAAAGGTAAGTTGAGCCGACCGATGGAAGTCATGTTTCATGTTTTATTCCTGAGGTGAACGCCCCCAGAGAAATCCAATTATTAGCTCAAACTGCATTGATTGTGTCCTCCCCTAATAAGGTATTAAGCAAACCCACAGGGGAAAGACACGAAGGGTCTACCTCAAAAATAATAGCCTGGTCTGAGGATGTGGGGAAGAACAACACGTATCTTTGTCATCTAATCAAACAGACCGAGATTCTGAACCTGCACCTTCGATTATCTTTCAACATTTGAACCAGCTGTGCAATTACACCTGCCACACGTGACAACTCACATAATAATTTTTTATAATCATTTTATTTATATAGCACCTTTCGAAACAAGGTTACAAAGTGCTTACCAGTAAAAGCATGATAAAAGAAATAACAACCAGAACTTGAATCTAAACGCACATACACCACCAGTGCACCATAAATCAAACGCTTACTGTACATGAGCAGCAAAAAGCGAGTCTTGAATGAGGTTTTGTGTCATGTGTGCATTCCGCGGTGGGGCGTACGAAAAGATAACAAGCCCTGTGTTGACCACCCACTTCAAACCACATGAATGATAAAATCCTGCTACACGTGTGCTGGATATAAATCAGTTCATCATGTTCATCTTCAGGCAATCAGCCTGCTATTTATGCCTCTGTGTGAGTATGGACAGAGGAATACAGCAAAGGAATGAAGGGGAGATGCCCTGAGGAGCAGGAGATACACATAGCAGGGATGGAAAGAGTAGTAGAATACTTTATGGGGCAAATCCAAATGACGAATTTCCCCACTGGGAGCAATGAAGTACAACAGCGTTTAGATTACAGGGGATGACACCGTGGCGTCATGGTACTGTCAGGCTACATTTAGTATTATGAGCTTCCCTCTTACCATTATGAATTATGCAGCAAAGACTGCAGTCCCAGGCTAATTGAGAGGAAAAAAAGTAAATAAAAACAGCTTTTGATCTTCGGGTCTGCGCTTAAACCTGCAGTAGGCAGAATATTTTTGGCATCATTGGGCAAAAATTCCATTATAACCTTTCAGCATTTTGTAATTCAAGTGTTCTGAGAGAAAAATAGACTTCTGCACCTCCTCATGGCCCTGTTTTCAGGCTTTAAAGGCCTAATGAGCTTTCCTATTGGCTGTGCTCCGGCTGGTGGGCGGTGCTTGGGTATTTCCTCAACTGATCTCAACATGGAGGCCGGGTCACAAACTTTCTCAATTTACAGCTAAACAGTACACTACAAGATGTTTCTGAAAACATTTGAAGTGAGAAATAGTCATTACAGTAACAGAATATGGATTCATATTTGATCAGCGCTGCCTAGTTTGACCGTTTGATCGGAGTTCGCGAATGATTGACAGCTGCTCAGAGACGGCAAGGCTCCAGCTCGGCTCTGATTGGTTGTTTTCCTCCGGTCTGTGAAAACTGAAATGCAGATGCCATTAGGAGCACCGGAGGACACAGAGGCACATGATTTTGAGGCGCGAGTCTGACAGCATGTGGAAAACCAATCAATAAAAAAATCAATCATTTTCCATTTCTTTGTGTGTCTGGGACTACGTTTGTCACCAAGGTGTCTGTCACTTTGATATTGAATTTAATATCCTGTAAAGCTTTATAGCCTTTGCTTTATTAGGGGAACATTTCTGTTTCTCACATTCACGCCTAACTTCTGGAAACAGCTTGTATAGCACTTCACTGGTCTCTTGAAAGTTTTATGAAAAGGAACACAATGTCCGCGAATATAGATACTAGACCACTTTCTTTTCCTTCTTTTTCCACACCGACTAAAGAGATGGATATTCGACTGCATGGAAGTGCAACAGGATACTAAAATAGCACATTAGACAAAAAGGAAATTGAGGTGACATAGAATCTCGGTGTAATTCATGACTTATTTATTTTTAATGCAAGACGAGTAAAAACACTGCACCAAATACCTTTCTTGTGGTGTAGAAATGTAATCTTTAAATTATTCATGTCCTCAACACTGAGTCTACATTTCAGACTTTTAGGAGATCGTGTTGGGGTTAAGTGCCTTGCTTGACAGCGTTTCAGCAATAATTGGTGAAAGGGAAGGGGGGGGGTGTTACTCAACAATGCACAATTGCTGGTTACATAAGAGCAGATGAGAAGGAAAATGCCACAAAATAACAAATCAAGGCAGAGAACTGAGTCCTTAACGACGAATGTGCGAGCAGAACCCACATCCTCGTGCTAATGATTCAACCTTTTTGGTCGTAAAAAGGGCATCATTGCAATCTTTTTCTTTTATCACAGTGATGAAGACTTTCCCTCCTGAGTCAAGGTTGAACAGTACAGAGCACCAGCTGAGAGTATTAGTATGTCCAGCTGGTTTTACTCCTTTCCCTCACGCATCTCTTCCATTAAAACGGCATGCTTCTCTGCTGATTCAGTGAGAGTTTAGGTACCAGCAGAATAACCACGCACCCAGGTTCCTTTCTTTTCATGTTTCCTGATAGGTGGCTGGTTTTACTGTGTAATTACTGCGGCTGGTTGCAAAACGACAGCAAACTGTTCAAAAAGTGTAATCTAGCACCTTGGGAGGAGAGAGCTTTCTAAAGCCTCTCAAAGGACACCATCACCATGGAAATGACCAGTCTCCGAAAATAACAGAGATTATCAGTGCGCAGTAATTATAGGTGTAGAAACATGCACTCTGTAATTTATTTGTCACTGTTTTTTCTCTTTAGAGGGGCTCTGCATGTATGAGTGACGAGTCAAAGAAAATAACATGAATATGAATGAATGAATATGAGTTGCGGATACGTATTTTATTTTCCCTGCAGAGGTTATCTCAATGTTAATGTGTGTTTATAAAACCAAAGCAAACCAAAAGACCAATAGGGGCCCTGAGGCTTAACTCTCCTTACTGACCAAAGAGATCCTCAGGCGATGCTACAAGGTCAATCTTAGCCTGCAGATACAAAGAGACTGAAGGTGATTGTGAAGGTGATTACAGGGAAAGACCGTGTTTAGATTATTAACCACTTCATATAGAAAACTATAATTTATATACATTTTCAGGAAATTCTCATTTTTTTTTTTTACTTTTAATGATAACAGACGATAATCCTTCACCTATCCTGATATCTACAGTATATCATGATGACCACCAATGTGATGAAAATGATGGCGATGGAATAAACGGGTAATTAAGACGTGACAGTGATTTGATTATTGTTCACATAAGCCGAACTGGGACTTTCAGCAGCGTCACTACAAACTGCTATTAGCATCAGGTTAATGGACTCACCTGCAGGGAATGAGGGGAATGGGTGAAGCAAGGACAAATGAAAGTAACTGCGAAAAGACAGCAGCTGAGTGAGGTCACACTAAATGTCTACAAGGCTTTTATTTGTTCAGCTTTGAGAGGGAAAGACAACTCTTAAGTCCCTGAGGGCCTAGCCAGTGAATGTCATAACATTTAGCTACATCCATCTTTTTATATACGGTCTGTGAACAGTCTGGTCTCTAAAGGGTAAGGTTAACTGTTATCAGAACATTAAATAGAAGTTATCAGTCACTATAAGCACCACAGATGTGGGTCAGTAGGGGCCTACTACACCTACTACGTTGTAAAGGTGAAAGCAAAACTTAAAAGCAACACGCTCTAACGCGTACAATTGATTGAAACGTTACATTTTGAACACAAACAAAAAGGCTTCTTAAGGTTTAGGGACCAAAACGTCAACCTCCCCCCCATATCTGATAAAACCTAATATTGGGTGTATTAGGCCCCTATTGACCCACATCTACGGTGCTTATAGCGACTGATAACATCTATTTAATGGCCTGATAAAAAAATATAAATTTCAGTCATAGAAACAGTAACGAGAAAACAAATGGAAATAGGAGAAACAGTGAATGTGAAAAAAGATCTGTTACTCCTTGTAATATTATTTATAATCCAATCTGTTCTGTTTTGTTCGTTGTAAACACATTTCTATTTCCATTTTCCTTCATATGCATTCTTTCACTTCAGCTGTCACATTAGCATGTGGTGCTGTTCCTGTTACCTCAGTGGACTGGAGGTGTTAGAGTGCTCGCTGTGCTCACTGAACCATGGGGGAACCGGTCAACTTAAAGGGACTATTTGTAACTTATCACGCGCATAAATCTTAACGGGTCGCAATCCCATGCGCGAGCGCGCAGCAGCTCTGCTCCTGCCTGTTTGCACACCGCGCTCGTTCTCAACCGCTCGGCTCGCTCCACCTCCACGTGAACGCGCGCACACTACACACTGCAGAAGAGTTAGTTTAGCTCTGAGGATATCTGGTGAATGTGCAGTGGACGTTTTTGCAGAAATAAATGCTGCCGCTTCTCCAGACCAACAGAGGTTTCCCGTATCTTGTGAAGTGACGGAGCTCCGCAGCGAGTTAAGTTATCGTCCCGACCGGGTGTCGGTGTCGTGCCCCCCGGCCGGGTGTCGCGCTTCCCCCGTTCCCTCCGCGGTCCGCAGGCTGAACAGGAAAAGCCAGCACTAGGATCAGCATTGATTCATGGAGAGACCCTCCTCTGGTTAGCTAACATTACTGCCAAGCAGGTGAAATATAGAGTGATATTGTGTGTTAGCTGACGTGTGTCGCCTCACTGTTTAGACCGGTGCTCGTTCATGTCAATGTAGCGCGAGCGCAAGCAACAGGACGCTGACTTTCGTTGACATTGCGGCCACAGGTGTCGCTGTGAACAAGCAATTTCTGATTCTTACATATAGCCCCTTTAAATGGAATACAACATACTTAGTGAGCAACATAATGGATTTCAGCGGGTATAATATGTTTAAGCATATCAGGGTTATCGGTCCGCGTTCACATGAGGTTAAGCTTATTACAGTGAGATAGAGTATGCATCTTATTTGTACTAAAGGAAGTAGATATTTTAATCAGCTGCAAGACGGAGATGCAGAGAGAAGCAATCAGCTGAGAAAGAAAAATTATTATTAAATTGTTTGTCATCTTATCTTCTGGTTTAATTAAAATGACCTCATGAAAGAAAAAGGTGATTTGCTGTTGCTAGATATAGACAATTAAATATCTCAGTAAAACACACACTCACAAAGCACCATTCAGAGAGATGCATGTGCATTTACATCTTGTTTCAGGTTCATGTTATACATATAGATGCACAGAGAGAGAGAGAGAAAGCTCACGACTTTGTTAGAACCATTAAGGCTGAAAGCATTGCAATCAAGGGACTGAACAAAACACCACAGGGAATCTGTGCCAAAGACAACAAACGACCGAGAAAAAAAGGCCACAGAAAAACATCAGGGCATGTAAAACATGTTAAAATGATACGAATAGTAATATATTTTTTTATTCTCTTTTGAGGCATTTACTCCACCATAAAATGAACAGTGTGGGGCTGTTTCACTGTTACTCCTCATTTTGTATTCAACACAAGAAGTCAATTTGGAAATCAGAGAACAGAGATGTTAAATGATCCTGATACTGTTTGAATCATTGTTGCCTGTTTGTGCCTCCAGTCACTAAGTAGACACATTTGAATCACACTGGGGTTCGACTGCACAGACTTTGACAGCCATGTAAACTGAATGCTGCTCAGCTCCATAACTAAAATAAAAAACAAACAACTGCACAGTTTCCATCATAAAATTATATCCTCATTATGATGTTTTTGCTTGTTACTGCTCCTGCTGCTGCAGAATATGTACACGTCTTGAACACTTGTGATGAATGACACACTATAAAATGTAACCCAAAGTGTTACCAGTATGTATTACTCAAACATTGTGTGTAAATGCCCACTTTTCTGATGAGAAACCAGAATACTTTATTTCCGAAGCTGTCATGGATCGTGATTTCTGTGGTGTAGAATAATTAAGAGGTATTTCATATGCTGGAGAATCTAGTGGCATACGACACTCTGCAGGCTCTCTGCAGCATTTCTTTATGACAACTTCAAGTCTTAATCCTCAGCTTGTTTGACTCGGCATATTCAAACACTGAATGGGCAAAACTCCAACTTGGCATCAGCTGTATGAAAAGACTGTTTTGACTCACTCATCGTTTGTAATTATTTGTCAACACTTCAGGCTGATACAATAAAGGTGACAGCTTTGTGACAGCTAGCTTTAAAAATGAAATTGTCCAGATTTTAATGTCATGCCTGTAATTTTCAAGGGCTATAAATAAACAGAACGTTCCTTTAGAGGACCAGTGTGTAACAATTAGAGGGATCTATTGGCAGAAATGGAATATAATATTAATAAGTATAAGTTTTCTTTAGTGTATAATCACCTGATAATAAGAATCGTTGTGTTTTCGTTACCTTAGAATGAGCCGTTTATATCTACATAGGGAGCGGGTCCTCTTCACGGAGTCCACCATGTTGCACCGCCACATTTCTACAGTAAAACCTCTTTGCAACCAGAGCTTCACATTAGTGATTTAATAGGTTGGCCTTGCTGTCTTCCTAACCACTCCACTCTTAAACGGCGACCAATTCACACAGTCGTTTATCCAGAGATTCTGACAGAAGAGTCATCCATCATATTGTCTGCATTTATTTATTTTTTTACTTCTACTAACATTTGTTCAATACTGGAACCTCCTCATTTATCATCCTCAGGCACTCGCCGACTGCCAAGATAATAAAGCCATCCTTCCAGTAGCTTAAGACGTTTTCTATTTTGTATTATAATTACAAAAGTAAGCTATGAGGAGCTGTATTAAAGCCTCCTTGGTCACTACTTTTGTTTCACAATAACAATATGTCTCCTTCCTGCACAGTTACAACTTGTTATTTTGATAGACCATGAATACGTAATGTATTTGTATTTCAAACTATAAAAGATGCAGTTGACTTGAGATACTGTTTTTTTATTTTTTTATTCACTTATTTTAGTGTATTTAAGTTGTACAATCGTATTATATGTTATTGTTATTTTAATTAATCACTTATTTTATTGTATTTAAGTACTAAAATGTTATTCCATTCTATTATTATTTTATAAATCACTTATTGTATTTAAGTTGTGTAATTTTATTCTATTTTATTGTTATTTTATTAATCACTTATTTTATTGTATTTGAGTTGGAAAATGTTATTCTATTTTATTATTATTATTTTATTAATCATTTATTTTATGGTATTTAAGTTGTAAAATGTTTTCTATTTTATTTTTAATTTTATTAATCTAGTTTTTACTTCACATTGTTTTACTACTATAACTGTTATAATAGCTTTTAATTCTATTTAATTACATTTTTATCATTTCATTGTCTGGCGTGCATTGGTCTCAAATTATCAAATTATTAGATTGCTGAATTGTTTTTGTATTTTCTGTTGTTTTCACGCCCCATACTTGTTCTGTCTTATTTTCGGCTTGACGATCATCTCTGAAGCACTTTGAACCGCACTAACCTGTATGAAAGGTGCTAAACAAATAAAGTTTGATTGATTGATTGATTGATTGATTGATTCTTCAAGAGGGTAAAAAAAGTTAGATAAAATAAAATAAATATCATCATAGTGCATGAGTGCATTAATAAAACACAGTAAAGCCAAAATAAGAATAAAAAGCTGTGAGATTTGTTGACTTAAAACACCATAATAGCCGTATGTACCACTAACTAGCGTGAGATAACATGGCATATGGTAGAGCAGTTCTCTATAGGAGATATAATAAGACCAGGATTCAGAGGGGCTTTGTAGATATGCGGGAACAAAGTAGTTGCAGTGGAGTGAATTATACGCCTGTGAAATAAAGAGAGCTACTTTTTTAATTCAAAGTAAAGTCTTTCTTCTGATGCACCAAAGACCAGCTGGTGTTACAGTGTACGGTGGAACTATAAAAGCAAAGACTTGGAGGATATAGAAGGAGATGAAGGGATACAACTGCAGTGTAGGGAGACTTGGTAAGTTCATGGATCTGTTTTTTTTTTTTTTTTTAAAAGGCTTAATGAGAATATAAGCTACTTGCTGGACACACTTGATCTCCCCTCCAGTCATTTCTAATATCATTATGGCTTTACAGACGAACGTCTGCATGTAACTTGAGCCCAACCATTTGGAAAACATCCCCTTTTGGCCCCGAACAGTAAAAACCTCCTGAGGAAGTAATGCGTCGAATTAGATTTGCTCTCCATCCGGCCGCAGCATCTTTTAACTCAACACCACCAAGGGCCTGTTGTTCAGAACAGCAGGAAATCATTGTCATCATTACATTTTAAAAGAGATCATTAACTTTTTGTGTCTCTGTGTACTTGTGCATTAGTTGTGAGATACCCACGAAAATATCTCTCCTCTTGCGCTAATCACATCGTGCTGCTACGTCGTCATATCTCATAAATAGATAGAAAACTTTGACGCTGCATTCAGAGAAGTGTCTAATCAGAGGATAAGATTTATATTCATAAGATATGTTCCAGTTGCATTGAGCAACAACACTTTAATATAATCCCCTATGGCTGTGCTGTAATTGCTTTTGAAAATACCCCTAATTTTAGATATATGCACTGGGGAGAAAAACCCCTTTGAGAGGACGCACTACGCTGAGCCAATCGGATCGTACATGCAGTATGATTTCAGGAGAAGTGTCGAGCTGCCACTGGATTTAATTGGTTTACTCACTGTAGAAGAGAAAATGAACCTTTGCGGTCTGTCAGGATAAACTCACTCTGGAGTTTAGAGATAAACTCTCTCAACTCTGTGAGGACAAATTTCTGTTTTCTTAATGAATTACGCAGAGGAGTGCTCTGTTTTGATTCAATTTAGATTTTTCACTTTCTACCGAGTGAGCATTGATTGATATTGACTTTCATTAAACAAGCAATTCTGTGTGCGTCTCCTCTCACATCACACAAAGAAAAAGAGTCTACAGCCATGCCAGTGGCTCTGTGAGGCTGTACTGTACTTATAGGCACACAATGACTGTGTTCACATGCTGATGTCTCAGCCCGGTCGCACGTAAAAGCGTGTAAATGACACGATGATGTGCAATGGAAAAGTGTGTAATAAGAACTCCATTCTTGCTTGAGGCCTGTCATTTGTACGCCATGTAGTCTGTACTGACTGCAATGTAAATGCGTCTGTTTGAATATGCTACGCTCAGAGTTAGTGACGTAGAATAAAAAGTGAGAAAGACTGCTCATGATGGGTGGGAGGGGAGGTGGACGGCTCCAACAAACACAGGACTTTCAACCAGGAGGCCGGTGTTTTGTTTTGTAAGTTACATTAGTGACTTGTTTTCTGTCCTTATGTTGCACTGTTTCCCACCGACCGACAGCTGCTTTTGGTGTTTGTGCTGCGAAAACTTGGAACAGTTTACAAAACACACTAAAACTTAACATAATTGTACCTATAGGTGATTTTAAATCCATGATTACAAACTACTCCGCTCTTTAATGTAACTGCTTTTAACAGTGTTCTATTGTTGTTTGGCTGTTTGCTTCATGTCAACTTGTTAATTATGTTCTTGTGTGTATTTATTCTGTTTTATTGAAAATGAGGGCATGCCCTCAATGATTCCCCGAGATTTAAATAAAGGCTGAATGAATGAATGTGCTTCAACTTCAGCATTTCGAAGGCCCGGATGAGATCAAGGAGTTGTTTTCCACTCCTCTGGAAATGGCTTAAATCGTGTATGATAAATGATGAAAGAGAATATTTGAACTGTTGGAAATCCATTAAAGGTTAAGACATCGATGGAGGGGGTGTACAGTATTTATTTTATGTTATGTTGATAAATGTGAATATCAAAG